>JAMPIV010020593.1:160000-274218 GCA_024509875.1 Oreohelix idahoensis
TCAACATCACCAAAGATATATACAGTGGCTCCTCCTATCAAGTTAAAAACGCTAGTACTATCACAGACCGGATTGAGCGTAAGAAAGGTATTATTCAGGGGTGCCCATGGAGTGTTATTGTATTTGAGCAAGGCATCGATAAATGGCTCCGGTGGATTGAGCAAGGTTATCAAATACATCACGTGCCGAATCCCATTCAAGGGTATGTGGATGACGTAAGTCTCTTTGCCACCAACATACACGACCTACAATCAATGGCACAGAAGACAACAGCATTTATGGAGACCAGCGGGATGGAGGTTAAGCCACAAAAGTGTGCAGTGTTCAGCGGTCAGCGAAGCGGAAACAATTGGGTCAAAACTTGTAAGGCGGACATTAATATCCAAGGTCATGAAATCCCCTCTTCTGATCGAGGGCGTTCCTACAGATACCTAGGACATGAAATTACAATTGATAATACATCGGACCAGTTTCAAGCAAGCAGCCTTATATTAGAATTTAGGTCAAATTTAACAAAATTAAGCTGTGCCCCACTACCAACATCAGCAAAGATCTCATTAATTAACCCGATGTGTTTCGGTCCTCTCATGTTTTATTTTTCTAACATACACTTTACAGAAAAACAACTTAAAGAAATTGAAGATGAAATTGTACAACACGTTAGAACATGGTTAGTGCTAAATGAATCATCCACAAGGAGCTATTTCTTCTGTCCCAGGTCGAAGGGTGGCCTTGGCATACCAAACCCCTTCATATTATACCACTCTCGACATATTTCATTCCTTATCAGTATGCTCAATTGTGATGATAATCTTGTAAAAACTGCAGCAATAAACTCGTTAGATAGACATATGAAAAAACGTAAAATAGACCAAGTAGGTGAAGATAGGAATAACTTTGCAAGCTACGAGTTAAACGAAACAAACCATCTAGCTAAAAGATCGAAGGTGAATTGGCCAAGATCATTTTGGGTAGAACTGAATGAAGAATGCGCGCGTGAAGGAGTGAGTGTGAAAGTGGATGACAGTGGCCATTGAAGATGTAAGTCTAACATACAAGTCAGCAAATGCTTTTTATTCTGGATTTAAATCACATAAACTTAACCTAATTCTAAGTGAACTAAAAAGTAAATCGTCACAAGGGAGAATATTGCGCGAAATGAAATGTGTAAACCACTCATTGTCATCTAGTTTTCTATCTAATTTAAATTAAGTGATAAAATACTTTCATTTGCTGTGAGATCGAGGTTACAGTTGCTGGAATGCGAAAGTCTTTTACATCTATACTACCCACAGACATACACGAAAATGTGCAAAATATGTAACCACCCATACGAAACAGTGTCACATTTATTGAATGGATGTACCAAATTTCAAACATTATACCAACAAAGGCACAATAGAGCTGTAGACATTATTTATGAGAAGCTGAAATCTGCATACAATAATAAAGGTGACATAACAATAAACAAAGAGATAATAGTTAAACCATCACTTTTCGGCAGCAGCAACGCCTCATTTAAGACACATGCCGTAAAACCTGATTTAACAATAATCAATCGACAGAACAAAACAGCTTTGATATAGTGGAGGCAGCAATACCATATGATGCCCATTTAGATAAATGTTACCAACATAAATTTGATAAGTACTATCCATTGACTGCAGAAATTAACGAACTAGGCTACCGTACGCATGTAATCGTACTGATAATTGGTAGTTTGGGTCATGTGCATGCAAAGTGTGTGAGTGGATTAATGTCGCTAGGGTTGCGGAAATTTGAAGCAAAGGTTTTATGTAAATATGTCAGTATTAGTGCAATTATAGGTTCTTACAGAATATGGAAACTTCGATGTAAAAAACACCCATTTTGAATTGCTGGGATGTTTTCCACACAGTCTAAACTCAATTGTGCTCCTCTGTATACTATACCATACGACTATTGTATTTGATGCTATATTTAATATCTCACTCCACTAGCGGTCAAAGTTTTTTTTTTTTTTTTATGGCAAACAAAATTCTGATAAAACCTCCATGTAAAAACAACCATATTGCTCTACTTGAATGGTATTCCTCACACATTTTGTAAATTTCAATAATTCTCATTTTTGGCAGGGTATACCATATCATTATATGCCAATGTCTTTTAGAAAGCTTAAAATTTTTTTATGTATGTGTAAAACGAAGGTTCGATGTAAAAACACCCACATATAACTACTTGAGACGTCTTCAACACTTTATGTAAATTCTAATGATTCTCCTATTTGCCATGTTGTATCTATTATATCATGTCTGTACATATTAATGTATTTTATGGAGAATAAAGATTCTGATATGTATGTATGTATGTGTGTGTGTGTGTGTGTGTGTGTGTGTGTGGGTGGGTGTGGGTGTGTGGGTGTGTGGGTGTGGGTGTGTGTGTGTGTGTGTGTGTGTGTGTGTGTGTGTGTGTGTGTGTGTGTGTGTGTGTGTGTGTGTGTGTGTGTGTGTGTGTGTGTGTGTGTGTTGCTGTCATTTTCGACGGAGTCATCTGTCAAGTTATTTGCTTATGTTTGTATCATAAGTATAATTGTGTCTTTACCTGCGATGTCAGGTTGATTAGGGGTTGTCTTCCCTTGTTTATTCATTCATTGTGTTTGACCTTTAGGGTCAGAGGTTGACAGTTCGGCGTGGGCCTATGGGAAGGTTTTTTTAAGCGGGAGTGAGATATACTTCCGGGAAGCCGGGAGGTCCTGTTTTTCTGAAGGGACCAAGAGTCCATTGTTTTTCGGGGAGAATCTTCGAAGTAACTGCTATGGCAGTTTTCCCCAGTGAATCTCTGTGCGTCGGGATGACGACAGAATTCCTTGTGTAGTTCTGAGGATTCATTTACCAGGTAATACCGACCTTTATGCATTATTACGCTTTTCGGTGGCAGAACATGTAAAGGATTACCTAGGGTGAACAGCAGTTCACGGATCCGCCATTTCAGAACTTATATATTTGTGCTCGAGGTAGCCATCCAAGACTGTTAGTCTTATATTGTCCAGAAATCCAGTGACGAAGATATATTGTGGGAGCCGCAGATTGGCGGAACTTCTATCTACAATAAGTATTACTGCAGGGTTGATGATAACCTATTTAACAGAAGTACACGGCCGACGTCAGAACGAGGCCTGTGCTTTCGGCTATTATACTACAGCCTGATATGTGCAATTGGCAGGGAGTGCCAAGTTGCACCTGTGTGTCAAGGTAACTAAGGCATCTGACGCGTTTAGTCAGAGACGCCAAGGGCGACGCTACGAACTGTCATTATTGAAGAACTTTGCTATTGACCATGCACGTCTATTCTGATGTTTACCTTTTTGAATGCCAAATGTATACCTATCGATGTCAGGTCAGCATGACCTTGTTACACTGACTGTTCCTGTTGATATTATGTGTGTTCCCGTCAATAAATGTTTTGAAACATGCCTGCAGTGTCAAAGCATCCTTGATTACTGCATGTGAGAGTATGGGTTGCAGGATCTACATCTATACGAGCCTAAACACATTCGCGTCTTCATTCGCACCCACACTCAACTCATCATACGCTCGCACTACACATCTAACAACATGTAAACTGTCTTGGGCCAGTGATCACCTCAACAAGAAAAAAAAAGACAGTTACATTTCTGGTGGACCAGTTACGTGGGCTCTTATGATACATTTCTTGTCGCCAATGTGGCCTAGAAACTTACATTTCTGATGGACCAGATCTGTGGGTTTAAAAAGAACAGAGCGAGCATTTGACATTATTGTTGACATTTATGGATCCAGAAATTTACATTCCTGGTTGGCTGTTACATGTATGATGTCTCCAGTTTTGTCGAGAAAGTTACAAGAAGGACAAGTACACATTACACTTCTGATCTGTGGGTCTAAGCTACACACGGGACAGCCGTAACAGCGCTAATTCTACACTTGCAAGTTTTGGCTACAACAGGACAGATATAGGTCATCAACGGTTGACACAAACAGTACGAGCATTTATATTATAATGCTACATAAAGCATAACAAGACAAGTACTGAAGTGAACTACTAGGCATTTGCTACGTGGACCATAACTGCATAGAAGGCGGGTTCCTATTGTAAACAGTACTGCGGGTTGTTAAACGTTTCATTCAACAACAGACTTTTCTAGGTCAGAGCATTCAAGCTACATTGTTGGAGGTCAAGTGTCTGTAAACAGTACGTGAAATTGTAAACATTCAATGTGCAAGCCCTAATTTGAGAAGGTCATAGTAACTTTGGTTCGTGAATACCACTTTATGTTACAGTGGATTTGACGTTCAGTGCGCGTTTGACATTTCGTTTCTGTGTTCGCAAGGAGCAAGAAATTTATTTTAGTTTCAGCTGTGACTGAACTTGTTCTGCAACACATTGAAATTGATTGCTATATGTTTATGTCACTTCTACTGTTTTGTGTATTTTTTCTGCGGGTTTTTCGGTTGGTGGGTCTTACGGTAAATATGCCACTTGATCGAGGCTTACTGTAAGCGGTCTGTAGGTGCAAATTTTCTTAATTTGGAAATTTGCTAGTGACAATTGGTCGCTATTGATGTTAGCTGTGATGTAATTGTACTTAACGTTGTTTTTGTAATATTTTGTCTGTTTTTCAGTTTTGATTGTCGATTTGTTTTGTTTGTATTCTGTAGGTCTCTCCTTTCTTGTGTATTTCTCTACACATTTTTGGTTAAAACAGTGTTGCCATTTGTATTGTTTTGTATTTTTGTCTTTGTATTTTTTTTTTTTGGTTGTACTACATTACTGTCATGCACAGTCTACATACACATACTTGGTCATGTTTTGATATTATTGATAAGGTAGACTCTTCATATAGAGTTTGTTAAATAATATTATATAAGATATTTATACAAGTTCTTTGATAAAAGACTTGTTATCTACAAAGATTGAGACAGTAAAATAAAGTGAAGTGAGTATACAAGTCTAGCATTTCAGACTTGTCTCCCATTGAAGTGGGATAAGGTAATTTATTTAATTTTTTTTTTCAGGTTTCTGATCTCATTAGACAGAATGTCTACATTGGATTTCTTCATCCAGCAAGGGTTGACCCTTGGTAAGTCTGGTAAAGAATTGGAAGAATATTCATCTGCTCAATTCGCCATTGCATTAAAGTCAGAAGAAAAGAAACAAAAAGAGGAAATTAAATTGAAAGCAGAAGCTGAACTAAAGAAGCTAGAAGCTGAGAATAGAAGATTAGAACTTGAAGAAAGAAGGTATCAAAGAGAGGCTGAGGAGAGAAAAGCTCAAGCTGCTGCTGAGGAGAGGAAAGCTCAAGCTGCAGCTGATGAAAGAAAATTCCAGATGGAAATGGAAGACAAAAAACTTCAAGCTGCTGCAGAGGAAAAAAAACTTCAAGCTGCTGCAGAGGAAAAAAAACTTCAAGCTGCTGCAGAGAAAAAAAAAAACTTCAAGCTGCTGCTGAGGCTGAAATTAGAAAAATGGAACATGAGGAAAGAAAACAGAAGATGGAACTTGATGAAAAACTCGCAATTTTGGAGTTAGAGAAATTGAAATTGGCGAGTACGGGTGCTCAGCAAACAACTTCGAGTACGACAAAGGAGTTTGTTAGTAGGATTAAATTGCCTCATTTCAATCCTTTAAAGGATGACGTAGCAGATTATCTAGATAGATTCCAATTTTTGTGCGATACGCATAACATAAAAAAGGAAAAATATGTTGAACAACTGATGCCATTTTTTACAGGTGACACAGTGACTACTCTTATGACAATAGACGAACATGAGAGGACTAATTATGATGTTGTCAGGGCAGCATTACTAAAGAAATACCAATTAAAACAAGAAGACTATCGTCTTCGTTTTAGGACAATGTTGCCAGAAAATGGAGTAGATTTCTCTGATTTTGTTACAAAGATACGTCGTACATTTACACGATGGGTTGAGTTGTCTCAGATTGAGAAAACATATGAAGGTCTAATGGACTTATTATTGCGAGATAAGGTTTTGTCATCTGTTAATGATTCTTTTCTTGCATTCCTTCATGAGCGTAAGCCTAAAAACTTAAAAGAAATGGAGGAATACTGTTGTCAGTATGCCACAGCACATCCCCATGCTACAGTTAGCAATTCTAAAGTGAAAGAAGGGTTGCCAGCTGCTTCGGCAACACCATATGGCCCTAATTTCAGAAAAAAATTTCAGGGTGCTCAACAAAATTGGAATAGGGGAAGTAATCAAAATTACACTCAGAAGCGGAGTAATCCAACACATGATGGTTCTTCGTCTATGCAGTGGAGACAAGATGGTAGTTCTCGTAATTTTAGTGGTAATAATTTGAGACACTTTCGTAAAGGCTATCCAAATAATAACTATTCAAATTTTCGAGGTAATCATTCTCGACGTCAAGATTATGACGATGGTGAATTTAGAAACCGGGATTCAAACCGGAATGATGAGTACAATAGACAATATGATCACAATTACAGGGGAAATGAATCGAAATAATTACAGGGGAAATGATAGTCAAAAATAATTACAGGGGAAATGATAATCGAGGTAGACCTAGGTTTAACAAAAAAAGACCTTACCAACAGGCAAACTCTGCGCAACAAGAGTTTGATGGAGCCTGTAATACAGTAAATGATAGTGGTAACTCTAGGGCTATCACTGGTTGTGCTTTCGATTTTGGGAGAGCAACTGAATGCCCCCAATGCTTAACATTGTTTGACTCATCAACTGTATCTACGCTAAGTTGTGGTCACCCTCTTCCTGCTCTACCTGCTACAGTTGCGCATGATGGGAGAGGATCTCTCATCTTACATAAAGGTCTAATAAATGATAGGCTAGTCTCAGTACTTTTCGATTCGGGATGTACTACCGTCGGGGTTAAGGAGTCTCTGATAGATCCTTGCTGTGCCACGGGAAAAACAATCAAATGTGTTACATTTGGTGGTACTATGGAAAGCTATCCTACTGCTATTATTAGGATTGACACTCCTTTCTTCACAGGAGATGTCCATGCATGTCTTCTTCCTAATCCTATTGCGGATCTTATAATCGGTCGTATTCATGGGGTTAAGGAATGCACCCCGCAACAAATTTCTAGTTGGGAAGAAAAAAACATTCAAACGGTCAATGCAGTGGTGACAAGAGCTCAAGCTCTTAATCCCCCAACTTCATCTGATAATAGTAATGAAGTTGATAGCCAAGACGAGCACTTGGTGATTTCCCATGACTCGTTTGTTAAACGTCAAGAAGAGGATCCTTCTTTGAAGAAATACTTCCTTCTTGCAAAGAAAGGGGATCCCAATCAAAATACGAATCACAAATCGTATATCACTATGAAGAATGGTATATTGGTACGAATGGTACAACACTCGGACAAGTCTATGCACTCGCAAATTCTTGTGCCTAAGTGTATGAGAGCCTTAATTCTTCGGCATGCACACGATTCTCAGTGTGCGGGACACATGGGTTTTTCCAGAACTAAAACTAGAGTCCTTGCGTCATTCTTTTGGCCATTCGTGAATAAAGACATCCGAATTTATTGCCGATCTTGCAAAATTTGTCAAGAGGTCAAGTCTAGGGGTCCGAGACATGCTGCTCCTATTCAGGCTGCAGATATTCCGATTCGGCCGTTTCAGAAAATGGCTATAGACATCATTGGTCCGTTCAAAATTAAGTCAGCCAGAGGACACCAATTTATCCTCACTTGCGTGGACATGTGCACGCGTTGGCCAGAGGCTATTCCTCTGAAGAGCATATCAACTGTCGATATCGCTGATGCTCTTTGGCTCGTATTTTCTCGTCTGGGATTCCCCGGAGAAATACTGTCGGATCACGGCACTCAGTTAATTTCGGACGTTATGTCTCAGGTAATGGCTACGCTAGACATTAAAAGGTCTCTCAGTAGTATTTATCATCCAATGTCCAATGGATTGGTAGAACGAGTCTTAACAGGACACTAAAGAACTTACTTGGCAAGATAACGGAGGATCATCCTGAAGATTGGGACAGGGTTTTACCTGCAGTCCTCTTTGCCTATAGAGAGGTTCCCAACGAGCATACAGGGTTTTCTCCTTTCGAACTTGTCTTTGGCGCGCAACCGCGCGGGCCAATGTCCTTGTTACACGATTTGATAACTTCCGATAATATTGACGATGATACACAATCGTCATATGAATATGTTATAGCTCTTAGAGAAAAGATTATCGAATCGTGCAGGTTAGCAACTTCATCTTCCGAATTTGCGAAAGAAAAAGCTAGGCGATTTGCTAATAAGAAAAGACGCCTACGTCAACTTTGTCCTGGAGACAAAGCATATGTCTTACTGCCCTCAAGAGAGAATAGACTTCTCATTTCTTGGAAGGGTCCATACACTATAGTCTCGAAAATTTCTGATGTCGACTATATTGTCGATGTGGATGGAAGGCATAAAACCTTCCATATAAATATGTTAACAGAGTTTATTGAACGTCCAGACTATTTACAGCCTATTTTCCAGGCGACGGACGACTCTCCAGTTCAACATGGTCACATCTCATCCCTGTCCGTTATACAGGATGAGGAAACTATTTTTTCTGACGTGAACTTACCTCTTCCTACGATTCCACTTATTTCAACGGAATCGTGGAGAGACGTTACAGTCTCTTCTAACTTGTCTTTTGAGGAACAACATCAAGTATCCTCTACGTTACAATCATATCAGGATGTCCTTACCGACATTCCTGGACACACAGATGTCATAGAACATGACATCATACTTACTGATCGTAATCCGATCAGAGTAAGACCATACCCAATACCTATTCATTTTCAAGCACAAGTCGAGAAAGAATTGGATGAAATGATTCAACTACAAATAATTGAACCATCCACTTCAGCTTATTCTTCGTCGATAGTTATTGTTCGAAAGAAAGACAATAACATACGTCTTTGCGTTGATTATCGCAAATTAAATCAAGTTACGAAGTTCGATGCTGAACCTATGCCGTTATTAGATGATCTACTTATTAGACTTTCTAAAGCTAAATTCTTTACTAAACTAGACTTGTCGAAAGGTTATTGGCAAGTCCCATTGACGGAACACGCCAAACCTCTCACTGCTTTTTCGACACCTAGGGGTCTGTTTCAATGGAATTTTATGCCTTTCGGGCTTATGAACGCCCCAGCGACTTTCGTGCGCATGATGCGACGAATTCTATCAGATCGTGCAGATGTCATTGCATATTTAGACGACATCTGTCTTTTCAGCGATACTTGGGAAGAACACTGTGTGGGTCTGAAGGAATTGCTATCTACTCTACGTGAGCATAGTTTGACTGCTAAACCCTCTAAAGCTTTTGTTGGGTTTAGTGAAATTTCCTTCCTAGGTCATCGAGTTGGTCATGGTCTGTTGAAGACAGAGGACCAAAACATTTCAAAGATATTAAATATCTCGGTTCCGACGACAAAAAAGCAAGTGCGTAGTCTCTTGGGATTGATACAATTCTATGGAAGATTCATTGAGAATCTGTCCTCCATTATGGCACCACTTTCAACGTTATTGAAAAAAGGTTCTCCTAATATGGTGCGTTGGTCCCAAGAATGCCAATCTTCATTGGATCAGGTTAAGAATTTGTTCTCATCTCATCCTATCTTAAGACTACCGACGATTGATAAGACTTTTGTCCTTCGTAGTGATGCCTCTTCCACTGGCATTGGAGCGGCACTAATGCAGGAATATTCAGGAACTCTGCATCCTGTAATGTATATTTCTAGGAAGCTGAATGCGGCAGAAAGGAATTACTCGGTTTTGGACCGTGAATTGTTGGCTATGGTTTGGTCCATTCTTAAGCTACAAAGGTTCCTTCTGGGCGCGCATTTCTTTATGGAAACCGACCAAAAAGCTCTTACGGCTATGCAAAGTAAGGATTTGAAGAGCTCGAGATCTACTCGTTATGCTATTGCTCTTCAGCCTTTCCATTTCACGGTGCGAGCTATCCGTGGTTCGGATAATGTGATGGCGGACATATTGTCTAGATGCCCACATGATTCCAGTTAAATCTTGTGTCCTAGTTTTTCCTGATATATTTTCAGACTTGGGTCTGTCCTTAATATCATAATATGTTGTAATACAAATGTATTTGGATGATGTTTAGATAATTTAACAAATTTCATTTTGTCCATCCATCAGTGATATGTTGCTAAAATAGCATTGACATTTGTATATTGCTATGATTATATTATTTAGTAATGTTTGATATATGATTGGTATTGCCAGCAACTTAGGTTTCTTGAATGGTATCCCTTAGTTTGTTTGGCTTAAAGGAAATATTTTCTCCTATGTTGGGAGATGATTTGTACCCTCTTCTATTGTACCTGATATTAGGTTCATTGTTTGCATGAGCACAGAAGTGATACTGGTGCTATCTTGCTCATGAACATATTTAAAAAAAAATTGTATTTTTTTTTTTTTACAGGGGGGTGGTAGTAATGTTGCTGTCATTTTCGACGGAGTCATCTGTCAAGTTATTTGCTTATGTTTGTATCATAAGTATAATTGTGTCTTTACCTGCGATGTCAGGTTGATTAGGGGTTGTCTTCCCTTGTTTATTCATTCATTGTGTTTGACCTTTAGGGTCAGAGGTTGACAGTTCGGCTTGGGCCTATGGGAAGGTTTTTTTTAAGCGGGAGTGAGATATACTTCCGGGAAGCCGGGAGGTCCTGTTTTTCTGAAGGGACCAAGAGTCCATTGTTTTTCGGGGAGAATCTTCGAAGTAACTGCTATGGCAGTTTTCCCCAGTGAATCTCTGTGCGTCGGGATGACGACAGAATTCCTTGTGTAGTTCTGAGGATTCATTTACCAGGTAATACCGACCTTTATGCATTATTACGCTTTTCGGTGGCAGAACATGTAAAGGATTACCTAGGGTGAACAGCAGTTCACGGATCCGCCATTTCAGAACTTATATATTTGTGCTCGAGGTAGCCATCCAAGACTGTTAGTCTTATATTGTCCAGAAATCCAGTGACGAAGATATATTGTGGGAGCCGCAGATTGGCGGAACTTCTATCTACAATAAGTATTACTGCAGGGTTGATGATAACCTATTTAACAGAAGTACACGGCCGACGTCAGAACGAGGCCTGTGCTTTCGGCTATTATACTACAGCCTGATATGTGCAATTGGCAGGGAGTGCCAAGTTGCACCTGTGTGTCAAGGTAACTAAGGCATCTGACGCGTTTAGTCAGAGACGCCAAGGGCGACGCTACGAACTGTCATTATTGAAGAACTTTGCTATTGACCATGCACGTCTATTCTGATGTTTACCTTTTTGAATGCCAAATGTATACCTATCGATGTCAGGTCAGCATGACCTTGTTACACTGACTGTTCCTGTTGATATTATGTGTGTTCCCGTCAATAAATGTTTTGAAACATGCCTGCAGTGTCAAAGCATCCTTGATTACTGCATGTGAGAGTATGGGTTGCAGGATCTACATCTATACGAGCCTAAACACATTCGCGTCTTCATTCGCACCCACACTCAACTCATCATACGCTCGCACTACACATCTAACAACATGTAAACTGTCTTGGGCCAGTGATCACCTCAACAAGAAAAAAAAGACAGTTACAGTATGTATGTATGTATGTATGTATGTATGTATGTATGTATGTATGTATGTATGTATGTATGTATGTATGTATGTATGTATGTATGTATGTATGTATGTATGTATGTATGTATGTATGTATGTATGTATGTATGTATGTATGTATGTATGTATGTATGTATGTATGTATGTATGTATGTATGTATGTATGTATGTATGTATGTATGTATGTATGTAGGTAGGTAGGTAGGTAGGTAGGTAGGTAGGTAGGTAGGTAGGTAGGTAGGTAGGTAGGTAGGTAGGTAGGTAGGTAGGTAGGTAGGTAGGTAGGTAGGTAGGTAGGTAGGTAGGTAGGTAGGTAGGTAGGTAGGTAGGTAGGTAGGTAGGTAGGTAGGTAGGTAGGTAGGTAGGTAGGTAGGTAGGTAGGTAGGTAGGTAGGTAGGTAGGTAGGTAGGTAGGTAGGTAGGTAGGTAGGTAGGTAGGTAGGTAGGTAGGTAGGTAGGTAGGTAGGTAGGTAGGTAGGTAGGTAGGTAGGTAGGTAGGTAGGTAGGTAGGTAGGTAGGTAGGTAGGTAGGTAGGTAGGTAGGTAGGTAGGTAGGTAGGTAGGTAGGTAGGTAGGTAGGTAGGTAGGTAGGTAGGTAGGTAGGTAGGTAGGTAGGTAGGTAGGTAGGTAGGTAGGTAGGTAGGTAGGTAGGTAGGTAGGTAGGTAGGTAGGTAGGTAGGTAGGTAGGTAGGTAGGTAGGTAGGTAGGTAGGTAGGTAGGTAGGTAGGTAGGTAGGTAGGTAGGTAGGTAGGTAGGTAGGTAGGTAGGTAGGTAGGTAGGTAGGTAGGTAGGTAGGTAGGTAGGTAGGTAGGTAGGTAGGTTAGGTAGGTAGGTAGGTAGGTAGGTAGGTAGGTAGGTAGGTAGGTAGGTAGGTAGGTAGGTAGGTAGGTAGGTAGGTAGGTAGGTAGGTAGGTAGGTAGGTAGGTAGGTAGGTAGGTAGGTAGGTAGGTAGGTAGGTAGGTAGGTAGGTAGGTAGGTAGGTAGGTAGGTAGGTAGGTAGGTAGGTAGGTAGGTAGGTAGGTAGGTAGGTAGGTAGGTAGGTAGGTAGGTAGGTAGGTAGGTAGGTAGGTAGGTAGGTAGGTAGGTAGGTAGGTAGGTAGGTAGGTAGGTAGGTAGGTAGGTAGGTAGGTAGGTAGGTAGGTAGGTAGGTAGGTAGGTAGGTAGGTAGGTAGGTAGGTAGGTAGGTAGGTAGGTAGGTAGGTAGGTAGGTAGGTAGGTAGGTAGGTAGGTGTAGGTAGGTAGGTAGGTAGGTAGGTAGGTAGGTAGGTAGGTAGGTAGGTAGGTAGGTAGGTAGGTAGGTAGGTAGGTAGGTAGGTAGGTAGGTAGGTAGGTAGGTAGGTAGGTAGGTAGGTAGGTAGGTAGGTAGGTAGGTAGGTAGGTAGGTAGGTAGGTAGGTAGGTAGGTAGGGAGGTAGGTAGGTAGGGAGGTAGGTAGGTAGGTAGGTAGGTAGGTAGGTAGGTAGGTAGGTAGGTAGGTAGGTAGGTAGGTAGGTAGGTAGGTAGGTAGGTAGGTAGGTAGGTAGGTAGGTAGGTAGGTAGGTAGGTAGGTAGGTAGGTAGGTAGGTAGGTAGGTAGGTAGGTAGGTAGGTAGGTAGGTAGGTAGGTAGGTAGGTAGGTAGGTAGGTAGGTAGGTAGGTAGGTAGGTAGGTAGGTAGGTAGGTAGGTAGGTAGGTAGGTAGGTAGGTAGGTAGGTAGGTAGGTAGGTAGGTAGGTAGGTAGGTAGGTAGGTAGGTAGGTAGGTAGGTAGGTAGGTAGGTAGGTAGGTAGGTAGGTAGGTAGGTAGGTAGGTAGGTAGGTAGGTAGGTAGGTAGGTAGGTAGGTAGGTAGGTAGGTAGGTGGGTAGGTAGGTAGGTAGGTAGGTAGGTAGGTAGGTAGGTAGGTAGGTAGGTAGGTAGGTAGGTAGGTAGGTAGGTAGGTAGGTAGGTAGGTAGGTAGGTAGGTAGGTAGGTAGGTAGGTAGGTAGGTAGGTAGGTAGGTAGGTAGGTAGGTAGGTAGGTAGGTAGGTAGGTAGGTAGGTAGGTAGGTAGGTAGGTAGGTAGGTAGGTAGGTAGGTAGGTAGGTAGGTAGGTAGGTAGGTAGGTAGGTAGGTAGGTAGGTAGGTAGGTACCCCTTTTTCCAATTAATGATGTCCACCAGTTGATAAGATCTTTTTCTTTGCTCATCATCAATTGATAAACTCTTAATACAAGACCCTTGCCCTGAGCAAGAGACATGCTGAAAGATCTGAAGCTCACTCGAACATCACCAGAGTTAAATACTGTGTTGTTGTGTTGCTCATGGTTTGAGTATGGAATGTCAACTTGACCTACGCAGTGGTGTGTAGACATAGATTGAGTATATAATATGCGAATGATAAGAAGAGTTTGTGGTGTTGACAAATGTTCTTTTCTCACACTCATGTATGGCTGGAAGTCATCGACACCAACGACTGTGTACCTTTACTACAGTTTAATTGGACGTACACACTCGACAGCACAGATAGTGACAAATCACAGATTGGCATAATACATCATGGTACAGTGGATAAATGGTCTTGCAATGTTACATGGGCACTCATGTAGAATAATAGTATAATGGACTGTCAGTAGCCAAGCACTCAGTATTGCCCATATATATATCATCTGAGTTTACTGACAAAGCACGTCAGATTATAAACAATATCCAAGATGGCTTCTAGACCTAACCTCGTCTAGCGAAGATTCCTTAACATAATGTCCAGCACAGATTTTTTCCATATAATAATATTGAACCGCTAGCAATGGGTTCTCATGTGTAGCAGTGATCTCTGGACTAATCAAGCGATAATACGGGCATCCCTTTTCTCTTCTTGAAAGTCACTACATGTTTGGTTACAAGATGGCTTCTCTCGTGAGCTGTCACTCACGTTTGGATACAGATAATGAATCTGTCTTAGAGTTAGTCATTCATTAAACATTTCATTGCTCTGTAGATTTTATCATGAACAATTGACTGCATTCTACAGGATATAGTGCTGCTAGGAATCAAAGTTGTTTTCATTGAGTCAAATATATTCTCTCAGACGTACAAATCGTACCTATCGAAAAAACGGTGGCTTCGTACGAGAGTTCAAAAAGGGTATCTTTTATTACCTTGGTATCAGAAATATGATTCTGCCATTCCTTGGCAATAAGAATAAACACTGGGGTAAAGCATATACGATAGGTCTAGACGACTATCACTTTCCCCACAAATACTGAGATCTCTTTTTCCGGCGACAAGCCGACATAGAAAAATCACAGCCCATCATCAGGGCGAAGCCAAAACACACCTCTCTAGCGACACATCCGCCGAACAGCCTTTGACCTCTCTAGAGACAAAAGAACATATAGTTTGACTTAGATATGTAAAGATATACAGATATAAGACAGACTCGTCCTACTCAGACAAACAATACACATAAATTCAGGCCATAGATATTCTGAAGCAAGAACAATCTATTACTACCCAAACAAAGAATAAATCGCAGTAAAACTGGATTCATCCGCGGAGTTCGATCGAAAGAGACGACACAACTTTCAAGGGAAGTAACTCAATAATGACTTTTCCTTAAGCACTAAAAAGTATCTATTTTGTTTACAAAATATTTGCGAACATAACAAGTATACCAATGTATAATATTGTAAGATATCAAAGACTGCACATAACAGTATGTATGTATGTATGTATGTATGTATGTATGTATGTATGCATGCATGAACGCACGCACGCACGCACGCACGCACGCACGCACGCACGCACGCACGCACGCACGCACGCATACACGCATGCACACACATGCACACACATGCACACACACACACATGCACGCACATGCGCGCACACACACACACACACGTGTATAGCAACCAAGTATATTGACCAAAAATTCCCAGCAAAGCTTTGGACACATGCATATACAGATGATTCAGAAAAAAATGTAGCTGAAAATGGGGGTTTCGGCATCCTCATAAAATTAAAGAATAGAATCCACTCTATGGCAATTGCCACTGGCAAATACTGCAATAACTTCAGTGCTGAAGTAGAAGCCCTGAAACAGGCAGCGGAAACTCTTATTGAATGCAAAGCACAGGCAGAAAAACAGATAGTAATCTTTACAGATGCTCTCTCAGTAATAACAGTGCTGAAGAGCCACCATGCTAAAGGATTGAAAGATCTGATAATCTCCCTTGAAAGACAGGCCAAATGCTTCAACAAGTGCACAATCCAGTGGATACCAGCCCATTGCAACATACAAGGAAATGAGAAGGCAGATAAACTTGCTAAGGAAGAAGGTGCCTTACAACAAAATGATATAGAGACAACTTACGCAATGGCAAAGACTACTATAAAGGCTACATTCAAGTCCACATGGGAAAGAGAGCACCCGGGCCATTTGAAAAATGATGCATATCATCAACTATCCAGGAAAGAACAGGTCATCATTTTTCGGCTATGCACTGGACACAACAGAATGAGATACAATCTATACCACAAATACAAAATTGGTGCAACAGATCTCTGCACATGTGGTACCAGCCCAATGACAGTCGAACACCTGCTGCAGTACTGCCCAACCTACAGTAATGAACAAAGTAGCATATGGCAACAACCCACTTCCGTCAACGAAAAACTGTTTGGAGATGTCGGGAACCTTGAGTTGACTACTGCCTTTATTAGAGTCATAAATGTAGAAATCTGAAGGCGAACGAGGAAGAAGACGAAGAAGAAACAGGGTATGAATTCATTGTAGCTAATGAGATGTCCAACGGTATTTTCTACAGTCAGCTGGCAGATGGCAAAAGAACAACCTGGCGACTGCAGCTTAGGTTCAAAGATGTGTGCAAGAGAGCCATGAAGGCACTGGGCATAAATCCAGCAACCTAGGAGGATGAAGCTGCCGATCGCAATAAGTGACGATGCTGCCTATGACGCCACCTCAGATTGGGCGAAAAGAAGCTCTCACAACAAGCAGAAGCAACAACAAAAAAACATGCTGTAATGAACACCAGGAAAAGAACCTGAGGGCTTTCTCCTCAGAAGCGCATTCCCATAGTCAATTATCACTGAAGGGAGGCTACTACACTGTATATAATGAGATGTAGTTAGATATGAAATGGATTTTTAAAAAAACATGGAAAGACTTTAATGGATGGCACAAGACAGCAAGGCTTGGCACAAATTTCTGAAAGACCTATGCTCCACTGGGAGCTAAAGGTAAAGGTCGTCTTATAGCAGATCCTGCCATAGGGGAGTGAAGTGTTACAGACCTCACTATACTAGGTCCAGCTTTGAGAGATGGGGTGACCAGTTCCCTTCCTCGCTGCCTTTTCCTTTCCTGCCTCGTGCTAAAGGTATTGAATGAATAAGAGCATTCAGATTCAGCGAAGATATCATCAGGATACTTGATCATTTATGTTTACTATATGCTGTGTATTTGTATGCAACCAGTAGCAGAACTTTACTTTGTAGTTCATGGGGGTTTCTGATGAGACAAAGAAAGAATAGTCAGACTTCTCGCTCAGGCAGATCGTGCAAGGTGACTAATATGGGGTTTTGCATGAGGCTGGCAACCACGTAATGAAGAACATATTGCTACACAAATCACCACTGCAAAGAGCACATGAATACTTGGTGCAGGCTATCTCAATGGGAAATAGCTTCAGTGGTGCCTCCATGCTGCGTAAGGAGCAAAAAGGAAAATGGTGAGTAGCACTGCCGTTGATGTCATTACCACTTAGTGCTTGTTCTGGAATCCTCAGGGTTTGAGAGGTAGAGGAGGCCGACAAACACACGGAGAAGAGAACTGGAGACACAAATGAAAAATATGGGTAAGACCTTGAGCTGATGCCTGCAACAGGAAGACTTGAGATGAGTTTATTGAAGGCCTATGCTCCTTGGGGGCTGAAGGATAATTGAATGAACAAATACAAACATTCATTGAAGGCTCCATGTATCTGTGCTAAATGAATCCTTATTTTTGTTAACGTCTGCAGTTTCACAGAGTTATCCTCTATGAGAGACTTCTGACAGCCTACCCTTTCAAGAGACCATACATCTGGAGGGAAGCCAGGATAGATATACCTCCATTAGTCAGGGCATATGTGTGGGCAGCACTGCTTGAGGTTGAAGTAAGTGTTGTGTACTGATTATCGTAAGAGATTGACATAAATGTCATCTACAAATCCATTGTTTGAAGTTCAGGTGAATTTTGCATGCTGATATTGTTAAGGGTTGAGGTAAATATGGCCTACTAATTACAGTTAGAGGATGAGATAAATGTCACTGACTATTGCGAGAGGTTGAGGTAAATGTCACCTACTAATTACTGTTACAAGTTTAGGTAAGTTTAATCTGCTAATTATTGTTAGAGATTGAGCTAAATGTCACCTACTAATCCACTATTAGATGATGAGGTAAAAGTCGCCTACAGATCCACTATTAGATGATGAGGTAAAAGTCACCCACAGATGCACTATTATATGATGAGGTAAAAGTCACCTGCTGACCCATTATTAAATGATGAGGTAAATGTCACCTACTGATCCACTATTAAATGATGAGGTAAAAGTCACCTACTGATCCACTGTTAAATGATGAGGTAAAAGTCACCTACTGACCCACTATTAAATGATGAGGTAAAAGTCACCTACTGATCCACTATTAAATAATGAGGTAAAAGTCACCTACTGACCCACTATTAAATGATGAGGTAAAAGTCACCTACTGACCCTCTATTAAATAATGATATAAGTTGATCGACTTCTGCTTTCCGGTTTAGTGGCAGCCATCTTGCTTCACCATGTGACTGGACATAAGGGAGTTTTTTTTCTTTTCTCTTATTTTTATAGTTTCATGTTCTCTACTTAATTCTCATTTTCTTTCCCTTCTTTCTCTTGTTTGTCTGTCCCTGACGAAGGCCTTGTGGCCGCAACGTAGGTTTTTCTTGTTCTTTCTCCTTGTAAGACGTATTACTATTTGTGTGTGTGTGTTTTTTTTTTCCATTCTACTATTAAATAATGAGGTAAAAGTCACCTACTGATTCACTATTAAATGATGAGGTAAAAGTCACCTACTGATCCACTATTAAATGATGAGGTAAAAGTCACCTACTGATCCACAATTAAATGATCAGGTAAAAGTCACCTACTGATTCACTATTAAATGATGAGGTAAAAGTCACCTACTGATCCACTATTAAATGATGAGGTAAAAGTCACCTACTGATCCACAATTAAATGATGAGATAAAAGTCACCTACTGATCCACAATTAACTGATGAGGTAAAAGTCACCTACTGATCCACAATTAAATGATGAGGTAAAAGTCACCTACTGATTCACTATTAAATGATGAGGTAAAAGTCACCTACTGATTTACTATTAAATGATGAGGTAAAAGTCACATACTGATTCACTATTAAATGATGAGGTAAAAGTCACCTACTGATCCACTATTAAATGATGAGGTAAAAGTCACCTACTGATCCACAATTAAATGATGAGGTAAAAGTCACCTACTGATCCACTATTAAATGATGAGGTAAAAGTCACCTACTGATCCATTATTAAATGATGAGGTAAAAGTCACCTACTGATTCACTATTAAATGATGAGGTAAAAGTCACCTACTGATCCACTATTAAATGATGAGGTAAAAGTCATCTACTGATCCACAATTAAATGATGAGGTAAAAGTCACCTACTGATTCACTATTAAATGATGAGGTAAAAGTCACCTACTCATCCACTATTAAATGATGAGGTAAAAGTCATCTACTGATCCACAATTAAATGATGAGGTAAAAGTCACCTACTGATCCACTATTAAATAATGAGGTAAAGGTCACCTACTGACTCACTATTAAATGATGAGGTAAAAGTCACCTACTGATCCACTATTAAATGATGAGGTAAAAGTCACCTACTGACCCACTATTAAATGATGAGGTAAAAGTCACCTACTGACCCACTATTAAATAATGAGGCAAAAGTCACCTACTGATTCACTATTAAATGAGGAGGTAAAAGTCACCTACTGATCCACTATTAAATAATGAGGTAAAAGTCACCTACTGACCCACTATTAAATGATGAGGTAAAAGTCACCTACTGATCCACAATTAAATGATGAGGTAAAAGTCACCTACTGATTCACTATTAAATGATGAGGTAAAAGTCACCTACTGATTCACTATTAAATGATGAGGTAAAAGTCACCTATTCATCCACTATTAAGTGATGAGGTAAAAGTCTTGAAATCTAGAGGTACTGGGTTTGATTCCCCATAGAGGGAATATAATTTATGGAAATTGTTTTCAAAACTAGTGGCCCTAATGATGTCATCCTCCCCCTTGGTCTCCTGGGTAGTGAGATCGGATGCCTAGCCTTTGTCACCGGGATAGTGACATATTATTTTTATGATGTAAAATGGGGTTATTTGAGGCTGGCAAAAGAATAAATGGTAGAGATACCCTCAGAGAAGCCCCACCCTGATTTCTCACCGCAGATTACAGACTCATCAGTGTACACAATGGCATTATCATCTTCAGCATGATCATTTATCAGCTGAACAGTTTCCAGCTCTGCCCTCTCTACCAAGGCTGATTATGACTTGCTGGTAGTTTGTCCAGTTCTTGCCTGACTTACTCCACTCGTCTGCCTTTAATATATTTTAAACTGTGATCACCTGCATAATAGTTTCCTCTGCCTGCGCCATCCATGACATCCCCCAGACCTGCTTGATGTGACCTCTCATCGAGTATTTTCATTTTGACTTGCATCTGATTACGGTTCAGGGTCAGAAGAGCCAAGCCATTGGCAAAATCTGCACTGATTCAGTTTTCTCATTTGTATTGTTTTTTTGTTTTTTTCAGGGGGACATAGAAGGTGCTTACAACTCAGTGGACAAAGAGACACCAACAACAACAGACAGACAGGTTTGTTACCAGAGATGAACTTATTGGTCACGTGAAAACCTTGAGTTTATTCGTCCATAATGTTTTAATGTAGTCTTCTTCCCCTTTCTCCTTGGTGCTCCTCACGGAACATAGAGCCAGCTCTGTAGTTGTTCCTAGAGAGCCTGCACTATCTCATGTGCTCCTTACAAAGCATGGAGTCAACATTGCTGCATTGTCTCCAGAAAGCCTTCACCAAGCATATGCATGCTCTTACAGTGATGTTTTCTATGGCAATTAGTTATACTTGATGGGGTTGCCAGCCACATCAAATTTAATTTAATAAGTAATATGTAATTTATACAGAGTTTTTTTCCTGGGGACCTGTGAAGAGACAGAAAGAGTAGGGTCACCTGACAAGTTGTTAGGGGCAACTAATGTGAGGTCATGCATTGGATTAGCCACCTTGTTTTTTTTTTTTTTTAAATTAATGAAGAAATATATTTTGCTCAACCTCTGATAGGTATAATAAGGATATATAATGTCTAATAATGACAGAAAGTGATGATACAGTCTTAATAGCAAAAAAGTGAAAAGGAGTTGCAGGAAATGATTGATATAACATAATTGAAAGTAAAAATGAAGGCCTTAGGCTTAATAGCAAAAAGACAGAAGTTATGGTCATCTCGAAGAAAATTACTTCTCCGGAACGCACTATCAAAGTGAATGTAACAGTTTTAAAACAAGTTGATAGATTACAATACCTGACCACGTTAATAACAACAGATAGAAGATATATCTGAGAGGGAAAGAGCAGAATAGCTCGGGCAAAAGCAGCATTCTATAAAATTAAAAATATTTTATGCAACAATTCTTTGTCATTGGAAGTAAGAAAGAGAGTTCTTCGCTGTAATGTAGAACCAATCCTGACGTATGGGAGTGAGTCATGGACAATTAGTAAACAAGTAAGGAAAGCTCTAGTGGCCACAGAGATGTGGTTTTAACAACAACAACAAAATATTAGACAAACATAAAGGTATGTTTTCAGGCACTCGTAAGAAATAAAGAAGTAGAACACTAGACAACAGAAAAACAACAGACGTGAGTGGCTTACCCAGGACTCGAACCCAGGACCTTCCGTGCGACAACCATGCCTAGCTATGCAAGAGAATCACACTATCCTCCCTGCCATCTAAGCATCGCCAAAAATCATGCTTCGATGATTTAAAAAAAAAATAAAATGTTGCCTTGTTTTGGCGAGGCACACACCGTTCATCCTAGACACAGGGTCTATTCGTTATATTAGGGAGCATGTCCAAATAGAAAAGACCTTGTGGTCTGTTTCAGTGCTTCGGTGATGATGTGGTTTAACAGAAGAATGTTAAAAATACCATACACATCTAAAAAGAGTAATGAGGATGTCCTGAAAGAGGCCAATGTGTAAAGGAAGCTTATTCCTTATGTTAGAAGGAAACAATCCGCTTTCTTTGGGTGTGTTATGAGAAGAAGAAAGTTGGAGTATTTCTTCACACATGAAAGATAGAAGGAAACAATCCGCTTTCTTTGGGTGTGTTATGAGAAGAAGAAAGTTGGAGTATTTCTTGACACAGGATAGATAGAAGGAAACAATCTGCTTTTTTGGGTGTGTTATGAGAAGAAGAAAGTTGGAGTATTTCTTGACACAGGAAAGATAGAAGGAAATAATCCACTTTCTTTGGGTGTGTTATGAGAAGAAGAAAGTTGGAGTATTTCTTGACACAGGAAAGATAGAAGGAAACAATCCGCTTTGGGTGTGTTATGAGAAGAAGAAAGTTGGAGTATTTCTTGACACAGGAAAGATAGAAGGAAACAATCCGCTTTGGGCGTGTTATGAGAAGAACAAAGTTGGAGTATTTCTTGACACAGGAAAGATAGAAGGGAACAATCCGCTTTGGGCGTGTTATGAGAAGAAGAAAGTTGGAGTATTTCTTGACACAGGAAAGATAGAAGGAAACAATCCGCTTTGGGCGTGTTATGAGAAGAAGAAAGTTGGAGTATTTCTTGACACAGGAAAGATAGAAGGAAACAATCCGCTTTGTTTGGGTGTGTTAAGAGAAGAAGAAAGTTGGAGTATTTCTTGACACAGGAAAGATAGAAGGGAACAATCCGCTTTGTTTGGGTGTGTTAAGAGAAGAAGAAAGTTGGAGTATTTCTTGACACAGGAAAGATAGAAGGAAACAATCCGCTTTGGGCGTGTTATGAGAAGAAGAAAGTTGGAGTATTTCTTGACACAGGAAAGATAGAAGGAAACAATCCGCTTTGGGCGTGTTATGAGAAGAAGAAAGTTGGAGTATTTCTTGATACAGGAAAGATAGAAGGGAACAATCCGCTTTGTTTGGGTGTGTTAAGAGAAGAAGAAAGTTGGAGTATTTCTTGACACAGGAAAGATAGAAGGGAACAATCCGCTTTGGGTGTGTTATGAGAAGAAGAAGGGTGTAGTATTTCTTGACACAGGAAAGATAGAAGGAAACAATCCGCTTTGGGTGTGTTAAGAGAAGAAGAAAGTTGGAGTATTTCTTGGCACAGGAAAGATAGAAGGGAACAATCCGCTTTGTTTGGGTGTGTTATGAGAAGAAGAAAGTTGGAGTATTTCTTGGCACAGGAAAGATAGAAAGAAACAATCCGCTTTGGGTGTGATATGAGAAGAAGAAAGGTGTAGTATTTCTTGACACAGGAAAGATAGAAGGAAACAATCCGCTTTGGGTGTGTTAAGAGAAGAAGAAAGTTGGAGTATTTCTTGACACAGGAAAGATAGAAGGAAACAATCCGCTTTGTTTGGGTGTGTTAAGAGAAGAAGAAAGTTGGAGTATTTCTTGACACAGGAAAGATAGAAGGAAACAATCCGCTTTGTTTGGGTGTGTTAAGAGAAGAAGAAAGTTGGAGTATTTCTTGGCACAGGAAAGATAGAAGGGAACAATCCGCTTTGTTTGGGTGTGTTAAGAGAAGAAGAAAGTTGGAGTATTTCTTGACACAGGAAAGATAGAAGGGAACAATCCGCTTTGTTTGGGTGTGTTAAGAGAAGAAGAAAGTTGGAGTATTTCTTGACACAGGAAAGATAGAAGGAAACAATCCGCTTTGTTTGGGTGTGTTAAGAGAAGAAGAAAGTTGGAGTATTTCTTGACACAGGAAAGATAGAAGGGAACAATCCGCTTTGTTTGGGTGTGTTATGAGAAGAAGAAAGTTGGAGTATTTCTTGATACAGGAAAGATAGAAGGGAACAATCCGCTTTGTTTGGGTGTGTTATGAGAAGAAGAAAGTTGGAGTATTTCTTGACACAGGAAAGATAGAAAGAAACAATCCGCTTTGTTTGGGTGTGTTAAGAGAAGAAGAAAGTTGGAGTATTTCTTGGCACAGGAAAGATAGAAGGAAACAATCCGCTTTGTTTGGGTGTGTTATGAGAAGAAGAAAGTTGGAGTATTTCTTGATACAGGAAAGATAGAAGGGAACAATCCGCTTTGTTTGGGTGTGTTATGAGAAGAAGAAAGTTGGAGTATTTCTTGATACAGGAAAGATAGAAGGGAACAATCCGCTTTGTTTGGGTGTGTTATGAGAAGAAGAAAGTTGGAGTATTTCTTGACACAGGAAAGATAGAAGGAAACAATCCGCTTTGTTTGGGTGTGTTAAGAGAAGAAGAAAGTTGGAGTATTTCTTGATACAGGAAAGATAGAAGGGAACAATCCGCTTTGTTTGGGTGTGTTATGAGAAGAAGAAAGTTGGAGTATTTCTTGATACAGGAAAGATAGAAGGGAACAATCCGCTTTGTTTGGGTGTGTTATGAGAAGAAGAAAGTTGGAGTATTTCTTGATACAGGAAAGATAGAAGGGAACAATCCGCTTTGTTTGGGTGTGTTATGAGAAGAAGAAAGTTGGAGTATTTCTTGACACAGGAAAGATAGAAAGAAACAATCCGCTTTGGGTGTGTTATGAGAAGAAGAAAGGTGTAGTATTTCTTGACACAGGAAAGATAGAAGGAAACAATCCGCTTTGGGTGTGTTAAGAGAAGAAGAAAGTTGGAGTATTTCTTGATACAGGAAAGATAGAAGGAAACAATCCGCTTTGTTTGGGTGTGTTAAGAGAAGAAGAAAGTTGGAGTATTTCTTGGCACAGGAAAGATAGAAAGAAACAATCCGCTTTGGGTGTGTTATGAGAAGAAGAAAGGTGTAGTATTTCTTGACACAGGAAAGATAGAAGGAAACAATCCGCTTTGGGTGTGTTAAGAGAAGAAGAAAGTTGGAGTATTTCTTGACACAGGAAAGATAGAAGGAAACAATCCGCTTTGTTTGGGTGTGTTAAGAGAAGAAGAAAGTTGGAGTATTTCTTGGCACAGGAAAGATAGAAGGGAACAATCCGCTTTGTTTGGGTGTGTTATGAGAAGAAGAAAGTTGGAGTATTTCTTGATACAGGAAAGATAGAAGGGAACAATCCGCTTTGTTTGGGTGTGTTATGAGAAGAAGAAAGTTGGAGTATTTCTTGATACAGGAAAGATAGAAGGGAACAATCCGCTTTGTTTGGGTGTGTTAAGAGAAGAAGAAAGTTGGAGTATTTCTTGATACAGGAAAGATAGAAGGAAACAATCCGCTTTGGGTGTGTTATGAGAAGAAGAAAGGTGTAGTATTTCTTGACACAGGAAAGATAGAAGGAAACAATCCGCTTTGGGTGTGTTAAGAGAAGAAGAAAGTTGGAGTATTTCTTGACACAGGAAAGATAGAAGGAAACAATCCGCTTTGTTTGGGTGTGTTAAGAGAAGAAGAAAGTTGGAGTATTTCTTGGCACAGGAAAGATAGAAAGAAACAATCCGCTTTGGGTGTGTTATGAGAAGAAGAAAGGTGTAGTATTTCTTGACACAGGAAAGATAGAAGGAAACAATCCGCTTTGGGTGTGTTATGAGAAGAAGAAAGGTGTAGTATTTCTTGACACAGGAAAGATAGAAGGGAACAATCCGCTTTGTTTGGGTGTGTTATGAGAAGAAGAAAGTTGGAGTATTTCTTGATACAGGAAAGATAGAAGGGAACAATCCGCTTTGTTTGGGTGTGTTATGAGAAGAAGAAAGTTGGAGTATTTCTTGATACAGGAAAGATAGAAGGGAACAATCCGCTTTGTTTGGGTGTGTTATGAGAAGAAGAAAGTTGGAGTATTTCTTGATACAGGAAAGATAGAAGGGAACAATCCGCTTTGTTTGGGTGTGTTAAGAGAAGAAGAAAGTTGGAGTATTTCTTGATACAGGAAAGATAGAAGGAAACAATCCGCTTTGGGTGTGTTATGAGAAGAAGAAAGTTGGAGTATTTCTTGATACAGGAAAGATAGAAGGAAACAATCCGCTTTGTTTGGGTGTGTTAAGAGAAGAAGAAAGTTGGAGTATTTCTTGGCACAGGAAAGATAGAAGGGAACAATCCGCTTTGTTTGGGTGTGTTATGAGAAGAAGAAAGTTGGAGTATTTCTTGATACAGGAAAGATAGAAGGGAACAATCCGCTTTGTTTGGGTGTGTTAAGAGAAGAAGAAAGTTGGAGTATTTCTTGATACAGGAAAGATAGAAGGAAACAATCCGCTTTGTTTGGGTGTGTTAAGAGAAGAAGAAAGTTGGAGTATTTCTTGATACAGGAAAGATAGAAGGAAACAATCCGCTTTGTTTGGGTGTGTTATGAGAAGAAGAAAGTTGGAGTATTTCTTGATACAGGAAAGATAGAAGGAAACAATCCGCTTTGTTTGGGTGTGTTATGAGAAGAAGAAAGTTGGAGTATTTCTTGATACAGGAAAGATAGAAGGAAACAATCCGCTTTGTTTGGGTGTGTTATGAGAAGAAGAAAGTTGGAGTATTTCTTGATACAGGAAAGATAGAAGGGAACAATCCGCTTTGTTTGGGTGTGTTATGAGAAGAAGAAAGTTGGAGTATTTCTTGATACAGGAAAGATAGAAGGGAACAATCCGCTTTGTTTGGGTGTGTTAAGAGAAGAAGAAAGTTGGAGTATTTCTTGATACAGGAAAGATAGAAGGAAACAATCCGCTTTGGGTGTGTTATGAGAAGAAGAAAGTTGGAGTATTTCTTGATACAGGAAAGATAGAAGGGAACAATCCGCTTTGTTTGGGTGTGTTAAGAGAAGAAGAAAGTTGGAGTATTTCTTGGCACAGGAAAGATAGAAGGGAACAATCCGCTTTGTTTGGGTGTGTTATGAGAAGAAGAAAGTTGGAGTATTTCTTGATACAGGAAAGATAGAAGGGAACAATCCGCTTTGTTTGGGTGTGTTATGAGAAGAAGAAAGTTGGAGTATTTCTTGACACAGGAAAGATAGAAGGAAACAATCCGCTTTGTTTGGGTGTGTTAAGAGAAGAAGAAAGTTGGAGTATTTCTTGGCACAGGAAAGATAGAAAGAAACATTCCGCTTTGTTTGGGTGTGTTATGAGAAGAAGAAAGTTGGAGTATTTCTTGATACAGGAAAGATAGAAGGGAACAATCCGCTTTGTTTGGGTGTGTTATGAGAAGAAGAAAGTTGGAGTATTTCTTGACACAGGAAAGATAGAAAGAAACAATCCGCTTTGGGCGTGTTATGAGAAGAAGAAAGTTGGAGTATTTCTTGACACAGGAAAGATAGATGGAAACAATCTGCTTTGGGTGTGTTATGAGAAGAAGAAAGTTGGAGTTCTTCTTGACACAGGAAAGATAGAAAGAAACAGAGATAGAAGACAACAAAGAAATAAGATACTGGACAGTTTGACATTATGACATGAAAAGATGTCAACAACAGATTTGATAAACAACACTGGAGACAGGAAGTTGTGGAGAGGCTTGATCACCTATGCCACCAGGCATGGTACTTGAAGAAGAAGAAGAATTGTCTATAATATTAGATGGTACGTTAAGTTCTAGCCAATCATTGTTTATAGGTCAAATGAAAATTTCCTTTTGTGCACATGTTTTTTTCTGTGTCCTAAAATGGTAGCGTCTTCATGCTTGTAACGTTGTAAGGAAATAAATATATATATTAACCCAAAAAAATGGTATATTGAATCAGTTTTACATATTAACGGTACACAGGAAACATGGGACGCTTCGTGTTTCACCCTTCATCAGCCACAGTTACAAATAGGTAACAAGGACAATAAATATAGACAGGTTAAAGAAAACTACTATAGACACTACAAACACGTAATATTTATATGTATATGAAAAATAACAACACAGGTGAAGAGCAATAATAAAGCAAAGAAAATACAAAACTGAAAAAAAAAATATAAAGACAATTAATTCAACAGTCAATGAAAATCAAAAGCAGAAAATGAAATAACAAAACAAGAAGTCCTGCTATGACAATCTTCGATACGGTGAATACAGTGGCGTCCGGCAGCAATAATGAAAGTGACGTCATAAAAACACACAAATAGGATACGAAACAAAACACAAACTTCATAAAAGAAAGATCGTGAAACCTGTCTTTAACCTGTCTATATTTCTTGTCCTTGTTGTCTACTTGTAACTGTGGCTGATGAAGGGTGAAACCCGAAACGTCCCATGTTTCCTGTGTACCGTTAATTTGTAAAACTGATTCAATACCGTTTTATTATATATATTATTTCCTTACCATTTTTACAGCAGCCCCTTTATTTATTTACTTACACTATGTTGTAAGGAGGGGTTTGGGGTGAAAGCTTGGGGTATGTGGGTTAATAATTACTCTTAATTTGACATTGGTAATATGTATTTCTATATCACATTATTATTATACTTTTACTGACTGTTATGTATGAATTTTTCGTCTTGTTAAATATTGTTTGACTGTATTGTGCAGTTATCTAAGTCTGACTATTCTCAAGACCAGTTCTTTAGTTATGGGTGAATTATGGGCATATAAATAATATAATGCAGGTCTGTAACCCTTGATCTGTAACCCTTGATCTGTAACCCTTGATCTGTAACCCTTGATCTGAAATCCTCAGGGACAGCTTTGTTTTGGAAACCGGATTTTTTAATTTTTAAAAGTCACCCAAATCATTCAAAAAGCAGCCCACATTTGCCTAAAATAATACAAGTCACCCAAAATAGTTCAAAAATCACTAAAATTGTAATCAAAAAGAAGCCCACATGTACCTAAAATAATCTGTCACCCAAAATAGTTAAAAAAATCACCTATATTGTGATAAAAAAAGTAGCCCACATTTGCCTAAAATAATACAAGTCACCCAAATCATTTAAAAAGCAGCCCACATTTGCCTAAAATAATACAAGTCACCCAAAATAGTTCAAAAATCACCAAAATTGTTATCAAAAAGAAGCCCACATGTACCTAAAATAATCTGTCACCCAAAATAGTTAAAAAATCACCTATATTGTGATTTAAAAAAAGTAGCCCACATTTGCCTAAAATAGTTCAAGTCACCCAAAATAGTTCAAAAATCACCCAAATTGTGATCAAATAGTAGCCCAAAGAAACTTTCTATTTTCAGAATATTTTGGTTTTCGGTTGTTCTGATAAAAGGTCATAGACCTGTATTGGGATTTTCTGTTCTTCTTACCTCTTACATTCTAGTAGGAAATGCTGTATTTTATCATCTAGTGGACATTCTGTGCAGTAAGGCTCTTCTGTTTTAAAATAGCCAGTCTCTACTTTAGTCTGAGGATTTTCTTATTGGTGGTGTTGGGAGCTACTTTGCAGTGCTTTAACACATTAACTACCAAATTACAAAACACACTGGCCGAATTAAATTTTTTTCCCATTTTCATCTTGTAGCTGTTTGCACAAAGTAAGCTGTAGTTTTCGTAATTGTTTACAGATTTGTATGAATTACACGTCATTTTAAAGATATTTGAATGTACTATTACAATAAACATTGGTTGTAACTCTAATAGAGGTTGTTGCTATTTAACGGCCCTCCGATGGCCGAGGACTTGCAATATTTTCATAATTATAACTGCTTGCGCCCCATCTCTATCAAAATCACAATTTCAATCAATGTGCACACCGTTTTCACTCTTGTCCTCGTTGCTAGATCTTTCAGTCAATTGTTGAAACATGTTTCTATCCTATTCAGCCGTTAGACGAGATGTACACGCATTTTTTGTAGTCCTAGCACTAGTTGCCACGGTAAACAGTTTTACACGATTTGGTAACTAACCCAAAACGCTGAAAAATATGAACATAATATCAATTTTCCAGCGTTCTACAACAACAATGCTTTGGGAATTTGTTTTCCGGTGGCAACTTAAAATCTCGAACCAGATCAGAGAGTGTTTCAGTACATTTTTCATTCGTTTTATTACTGAAATTAGATTGGCGCCCTGAGCGGCTTGCGGTCCAAATGTGATTATGTTGTGAGCCGCTGACAGCGACTTGCGGTAGTTAATGTGTTAAACTTCAATTAATCTTTTAGCATTGTTTAAGTACTACATAGCACTCCCACTGAATGCTAGTGTTATTGTTGAACAGAATCGACATCATTGCACTCCGGGCAAACCCATAGGTGCTCATTCTCCTTCAGTATATGTCAAAGAGTGTGAATGCTCACTGTTTCTGTAGCTCGCTGGTTATAAACACAATGAATGCATCCTCTCATACATCCATCTCGGCTAGCCTAACATTTGATGCCAAATTCCAACAGTCTTGACCTTGATGATTCATCTATTGCAGTGTCATTCTCTAACAGGTGATCATTAATTGTTCTCAGTATCTCTCCCTTATCCATATCTAGTGTCCCCACTATTGGTGCTCTTGATGCTAGTCTGTCAGCTCTCTCATCACAGCATACCCACTGAATGCATACGTGCATAAGGTCACTTAGTAAGAATGGTGACGTGAGCAAGTTACTAAGCATGGTGATAATATTCTTCTGTGTCTGTGTTCTGGCAGTGTCCAGCAAAGTGTGTGAATTTTCTTATGTTGGCCTGTGCACCATCTGCTGTGTGCTCACTATTTAGCATTTATAGGCATCGTTTGCCTTGTGTACAATTTGAGGATTGATTGCCTATGTTTATTATTATATATTACAAAATGTGTGTCAGTATTGATTCACCACACTAAGGAAAATGTCTACCTGCTTGATCAGATTGATGTGCGATACTGAATTGGATGGCGAATGAAGAAATAACTTTCTTACATATATATTTCAACTTACTGAATTATGATGTTGTTTTTATTGTAGAAAATCAGGCCAGTAAATATTAAACATAGTCACCAGTGGAGTTGGATTATTGAGAAATTAACGTGTGATGGACACTTGGTCGTGGTTGCAATTATGAGATTTTATTTGAAGGCACACATCCATCATATCCAAATATGATATTGATGTATATATTTAACTTAATGTAAGCAATACATAATTTTATAAATGAAAAATGAGCCCTTTCAACAACCAAAGTATTTAAAATCTCATGCCAACAAATAGTGAGCACAAATCACACATTCCTTAGATACTTGACATGTTCCTGTAAGAACTTTCAACAGCTTATAAGCGTGTCTTTCTTTTAGATTTTTATCCTGTGCTACTGTCCATTCAACAAAGAAGTTTGCTTTTTCCCTTCATTCACTCTTCAGCAAATGGTGCTGTGCAGATTTATTCAGTTCTGTCCTTGCTGTTGCTTCAAAAAAATCTAGCAAGGTAGCAGAATTTCAGCAAGAGTCAAAGCATAATTTTGATTGATTCTTTGCTGTTCGTTGAGGCTGTCGTTTTCTTGATCCTAATAATTGGCAGGTGTTAGTTCACCTACTGCAGTAAGTTGTCACACACTTTCTTTGTCATTTAATACTTCATGACCTGGCTAATTTGAATCTTTTTCTCTTTATTCCACTACCATCATTTCATCATTGTATATATATATACCTAGTACTGTACATAAGGTGATTATGAATTTGGATTATGCAAAATATTAATATGATTTCAGCAGTGTATTACACTGTTGGATACTGTACTTTTATATCAGTCACTTTCAATTTCAAATTAGTTTTTTTTTGTATTTTTTTTTTGTATTTGTGTGTGTGTTGCATTTGGCTTGGATTCCGGTTAACCTGCATCCCAGTTAATTTGATTCTGGATAATGAATAGTCTACTGTATATCTTACCATGATGTTTCTGTTGTACGTTTTCTTGATTTTTGCAGATTGAAGTGGATATTCCTCGTTGCCATCAGTACCATGAACTTCTGTCATCACCATCAGCACATACCAAGTTTAAGCGCATCCTGAAGGCTTGGGTTATAAACAATTCACAATATGTTTACTGGCAGGGTTTGGACTCACTCTGCGCTCCATTCCTGGCACTGAATTTCAACAATGAAGCTCTAGCATTTGCCTGTTTGTCTGCATTCATTCCCAAATATTTGCACAATTTTTTCCTGAGAGATAATTCACCAATGATTCAAGGTAATGAAATAATGTTTTATGGGAAGTTGTCTAATTGTGTTTTATAAAACACAAGCTCTGGAATTTTCCATTTTAGGAAGGTAACAAAAGTTTCATCCATAATGAAATGTGATAATGTATTAGTAAAAATACTTTATTAACCACTCAGAGAATTTTTTTATATTTTGGTTTTGGAATTATGATAACCTTTGCTGGCACATTTAAAACAGAGGACAACTTAGCAAGTTGAATACAGAAAGCAAGAGAAGCTTTCATTGCATTGGGAAACATATGGAGATCAAGAGAAATCAAGTCCAACACAACAATAAGAATCTTCATCTCAAATGTCAAGTCAGTCCTATTGTATGGCTCTGAAACATGGAGAACAACAAAAACAACAACCAAAAAGCTACAGACTTTTATAAATGGGTGCTTGCCTAGAATATAAGGATTGAAATGGTATGACAAGGTCACCAATGTGGAACTGATGACAAGAACCAGACAAGTACCTGTGGAACAAGAGTTGAGAAGAAGACGCTGGAGATGGATATGACACACATTGAGGAAACCTGTTGATAGCATTACAAGACAGTCCTTGTTCTGGAATCCACAGGGAAAGAGAGGCAGAGGTAGACCAAAAAACAAATGGAGAAGAGAACTGGAGGCGGAAGTGAAAAAGATGAGGAAGACATGGAAAAAATGTGAGCTGACGGCACAGGACAGGAGGACTTGGTATGTGTTTGTAGAAGGCCTATGCTCCTTGGGGAGCTAAAGGGTATTGATTGATTGATTTATTGAATTGATGTGTGTCATTTGTTGTTTCCTAGAATACTTGGCTGTGTTTTCTCATCTCATTGCATTCCATGACCCTGAGCTCAGTAACCACCTTGATGGGATTGGCTTCATACCAGACGTAAGTACTTGCTAGACAGCTTGGTTAGAAAATGGCGAGTTTAATTTTTGGTCAGAGTGTGAATTCATCATCATCATCTCCTATTGTATATGAGCATGCACCCACATTCTGTAGTTGACACTCTTTCAGAAAGCCTGCACCAATTTAGTGCACGCTCCTGCAGCAGTTTTTTGTGTGTAGCAGTTTGTTTTACATGATGAGATTGCCAGCTTTATTCACAACCTCATATTAATCGCCTTGTACAATATGCCTGAAGGAACAGTGGTCATATTCTTTCTTTGTCTATTTAAAGATCACTGGCAACTAGGCAACTACATGGGTAGGGCATGAATTGCTGATACTGTAACAGAATGCCAGGTGCTCTGAATGAAGATAGATCATAACTTCATGTGTACATTTTTGGTCCTGCTTCACCTTTTTTTCTTGGCCAGTTACTGGTCAGTTTTTCTTTTTGTTGTTATTGTTGTTGAGAAGAATCGACATCATTGCACTCCAGGCAAACCCATGGGTGCTCAGTCTCCCTCAGTGTATGTCGAAGAGTGTAAATACTAACTGTTCCTGTAGCTTGCTGGTTGTATACACGACGGATGCATTCTCTTGTATGTCCATCTCTGCTAGCCTTACGTTTGATGCCAAATTCCAACAGTCTTAACCTTAATGATTCATCTATTGCAGTGTAATTCTCTAACAGGTGATCATTAATTGTTCTCACTATCTCCCCCTTATCCATATCCAGTGTCCCCACTGTGGGCGCTCTTGATGCTAGTCTGTCAACTCTCTCATTGCCGCGTACCCCTGCATGACCAGGACAGTAGATCCACACCAGCTCCTGCAGATTTGAAGCTTCTATGAATGTTTTCCATTCATGCCTTAGCCAACCATTTTAAACCTGTTGAAGCATGGACTGAGAGTCTGACACAGTGACTGCCTTTGTTAACGAAGTTTTAGTTAGCCACCTTAAGGCTGCAGTAGCTGCATCTACCTGACACATGCTGAGGTGATGCATGCTGTCACAGTAATTAATCCTCGAAGGTGCTTACTATCTTCTTACACCATAATTGACACATCCATTCCTGAGTAAACCAATCAACACCGAAATTTAGTCCCAAACTGAACACTGTATTACGGAAATGTCATGAAACACAAACATTATGTGAAATGCAAATATCCAAGGTAATAATTCGTAATTCTTCCTTCAGAATTAAACAACAAGATTCAGCCATACCATCTAGCCATCTTTTCCGTTCTACATGCAACCTTCCAGGTCACCTTTCAGTCAGAAAACTAACCACTTCGCACCTTGAACTATTCTCCCTGTTTTGACCCACCGTCTCGCATGAGGCAAACTCACGTAAAACCCGACTGACCACTTTTCATTCACACTTAACATACACACAGACCTACGCAATTTACAGTTCACGCAAACAACCTCTCTTACTCTATTATTTGCTTACACGCATACATTGACCATAATCATCATCATCAGCGTAATCACCATCATCATCAATACAATATTCATTTTCATAACCCTCCACTCCCAAAGGAGCATAGGCCTTCAACAAACACATGCCAAGTCTTCCTGTCACGTGCCATCATCTCAAGTTCTTTCCATGTTCTCCTCATCATTTTCACCTCTGTTTCCAACTCTCTTCTCCATGTACTTCTTGGTCTTCCTCTGCCTCTCTTGCCCTGGGGGTTCCAGAACAAGGACTGCCTTGTAATGCTATCAACAGGTTTCCTCAGTGTGTGTCCTATCCATCGCCATCGTCTTCTTCTCATCTCTTGTTCCACTGGCACTTGTCCAGTTCTTGTCATCAGTTCCACATTGGTAACCTTGTCATACCATTTTAATCCCTCTATTCTACGCAAGCACCCATTTATGAAAGTCTGTAGCTTTTTGGTTGTTGTCTTTGTTGTTCTCCATGTCTCCGAGCCATACAATAGGACTGACTTCACATTTGAGTTGAAGATTCTTATTTTCGTGTTGGATCCTATTTCTCTTGATCTCCATATATTTCCCAATGCAATGAAAGCTCCTCTTGCTTTTTGTATTCTTATTTTGATATCGCTGTCTGTCCCTCCAACTTTGTCTATATTACTGCCAAGATATGTGTATGATTCTACATCTTGTATTGGCGTTTCTTCAAGTTCAACCCTGTTTTCATTACCTGCATTTATTCTCATTATTTTTGTCTTTTCCCTGTGTATTTTCAGACCCAATTGCTGTGACCTCTCATCGAGTGTTTTCAATTTGTCCTGCATCTGATTACGGTTATGGGACAGGAGAGCCAAATCATCAGCAAAATCCAGATCATCCAACTGCTTAGTCAGAGTCCACTGGATTCCATTTCTGTTGTGTGTTGTCGATGATCTCATAACCCAATCTATTGCCAGCAAGAAAAGAAATGGAGACAAGAGGCATCCCTGTCGCACTCCTGTTCTTATCCCAAATGGTTCTGTAAGCTGTCCTTCATGAAGAACTCTGCACGTCATGTCTTCATAGGTTTTCTTTATTAAATTAATGATTTTCAGGGGAACTCCATAATGCCTCATCAATTTCCAAAGTGATTCTCTGTCCACACTGTCAAATGCTTTTTCGTAGTCCACAAATCCGATGTATAGTGGTGAATTCCATTCCAGACTTTGTTCAACTATTATTCTCAAAGTGGCTATCTGGTCTGTACATGATCTGTTTTGTCGAAAACCTGCTTGTTCATCTCTCAATTTCTTGTCTATGGACTCCTTTAATCTCTCAAGGATAATCCTGTTCAATACCTTTCCTGGCACTGATAGTAACATTATTCCTCTATAATTTGTGCACTCTTGTAAATTTCCCTTCTTAGGCAACTTAACCAGATATCCTTCCTTCCATTCTGCTGGTATCTCTTCCTTTTCCCAGACTTTACCAAGTAATTTATATAACATCTCTGTAGCCGTGTCGATATCTGCTTTGATGGCCTCTGCTGGAATGCTATCAGGTCCAGACGCTTTTCCATCTCTTAGAAGCTTTATGGCTTTCTTTATTTCTTCCTTCGTTGGTCTTTCACCGTTAATTTGTAGCTCTTCTTCTGCTGGCTGGATGTCCGGCGGGTTTTGTGGAGCTGGTCTATTGAGAAGGTCCCCAAAATATTCTGTCCACCTCTTCATTTGCTCTTGTATATTGCTGAGCAGTTTCCCATTCTTATCTTTTATGAGGCAACTTGTTTGCTTGTATTTCCCTGTTAGCTTCTTTGTGCTGCTATACAGTTCTCTCATATTTCCTTTGGCTGCAGCATCTTCTGCCTCTCTTGCCAACTCCTCAATATACTTCCTCTTGTCTCTTTTGATACTTCTTTTTACTTCTTTGTTTGCTTCTGTGTACACTTCTTGAGCCTTGGCTTTGGAACTTCTGGTTTTGCTTGTGTTTAACTCTGCTTTCTTGTTTTTTCTATCTTTTATCTTATTGATGGTTTCTGTTGTTATCCATGCTTTTTTGTTGTCTTTCCCTTTTCCCCAGTATTTCTTCACATGTCTCCTTCCATACCGTTTTGACCTGCTGCCAATAGTCTTCTGTATTCTCTACATCTTCCAACTGTTGGAGCACTTGGAATTTGTTGGATACTGTGACCGCAAATTTGTCTCTTGTTTTTTGATTTCTTAGCTGTCCTACATTAAACTGTTGTCTATAATTTTGCATTGTTGCATATCTCTTGAGTTTCATTTTTACTTTGGCTATCAGAAGATGGTGATCTGATGCCACATCTGCTCCTCTATATACCTTTACATCCTGCAATGATGATCTAAACTTCTTCTTTATGCATATATGATCGATCTGATTTTTTGTTCTATGGTCTGGTGATATCCATGTTGCCTTGTGTATTCTCTTATGTGGAAACATGCTTCCTCCTATAGCCAGTTGATTTGAAGCACAGAAGTTTGCAAATAGTTCTCCATTTTCATTCATTACTCCTAGCCCATGTTTTCCCATGACTTCTTCAAATCCAGTATTGACTGTACCTATCTTTGCATTCATGTCACCCATCAAAATTGTGATGTCTCTTCTTTTTACTTTATCCATAATTTCCTGTAGTTTAGTATAAAATGCTTCTTTCACAGACTCTTCTTTGTCATTAGTTGGTGCAAGACTGTAAAGGGCAATTTTTACTATCTTGCAATATAATACATTTATATTCTTATTATGTTCGCAAATATTTTGGAAGCAAAGTATTTCCTTTTTAAGTGCTTAAGGAGAAGTCATTTTTGGGTTGCTTCCCTTGAAAATAGTTCTGTCATCTTCGATCGGACTCCGCAGACGACTCTAGGCCTACTGCGATTTATTCTGTGGCTGGGTAGGAATAGATTGTTCTTGCTTCAGTATATCTATGGCCTGAATTTATACGTAGTGTTTGTATGAGTAGGACGAGTCTGTCTTATATATGGATATCTTTGCATTTCTAAGTCGAACTAATTTGGTTGTCGCTAGAAAAGGTCAAAGGCTATGCAGCGGAAGTATCGCTAGCAAAGTGTGTGATCCATGGCTGTCATCCTGTGAGGATGCCGAGTTTTGTTGTAGCAGGCTTTTTGCCGAAATAGTGATCTATATATGGATGGGGAAAAGTGATAATCATTTAGACATGTTGTATGTACTTTACCCCAGTGTTTATTCTCTTTTGCCAAGGAATGGCAAAGTTATATTTCGCATAAAAAGGTAAAACCACAATTTATTATGAACTTGGGCTTCGCCATCGTTGTTGATAAGCAGATGCACAGTGGTACTTTTAAAAAGAATATCCATTCAAAGGAAGAAGACATTCCTATGTATCAGCACTGGATTGTATGATATTATTCAATTACCTCTATGAGAGAACCTATGAAGAAATGAGGACATTTAATGAATGACTAATTTTGGTCTATATTCTATAGTGAGTGAAGCTCACGAGAGAGAGAACAGCCATGTTGAAATTCATATACTTTGTATTTATCGAGTGAGAAAAAGGGATGCCTGTACTATCGCTCGATGAACCAAGAGATCACTGCTACATGTGAGAACCCATGTCTGGGATTCCTATATTATGAAATATATATATATTGAACTTTACGTGAAGGAATATTCGCTAGACGAGGTTAGGTCTAGGAGCCTTCCTATGTATTGGTTATGGTCTGACGTGCCCAGTCAGTAAAGCCAGTTGATTTACATGATGGAACGCTGAATGCTTATTTACGAATGCTCCATTATGATATTTGCCAAGCATGAATGCTAACTTAAGATGATATTCCTGTGATCAACATTATGCTGTCTATGTCGACATTTGTTCCTGTAACCATACACGTACTGTCCAAGTGTGCGTCCCATTAAATGTTATAAAAAGACCACCGTAGTTCCAGTACTTCTTGAATTCGAACAGTGTGAGTATGAGTGATGTACTACCAACCTGTCAACTCTATCGAATCATTCTACCATTCGCGTACTGACATTCAGATACACACTCATTGTTTACACTCACATTCTTGTCGGAGCCTCATCACGTTCCAGGACAAGATGACCTGTATGACCAAAACTGTGCTGGGTTTGATGAGTTGACAATCGTTACACTTTACTACACCAGTCCCAACATCTACATTTATCCACTGGTGGACATTCACATCATTTAGCAAATAAAGCATGATTCAACAACTAGTAGCCAGTATGAGTTAACAACTACACACACACAAAGAAAGAGTTTAACAACTGGTGTGCCAGCTTCCTGGGTCAACCTGCACAGTGACCATATTGAGAAGTAAACTACTGAGACCAGACGTTCCTTGGGGTCTGTTACGACACACAAATACATCAGCAGTACAACTCTACAGTGATGTCAGCGTGACCTGTCCTGTCGAGAGTATGCAGTAACTAGGTCAGGGTTTGTTGACATTTGGTTCATTGGACATTTGCCATACAACTGACAGTGTTACACAGCAAGCTTGGTTGAAACATAGAACATTACACATCAGGACTGGAGAATATTTGACAGTGTTTGCGAAAGAAAATGTTATTGAACTGAGAAGTCCTACATTGATTGTTATCATTCAAATCAACGATGGAGCTTCTATTTCTGTGTTGAATTTAAAATAATTAGACCAGAAGTATTTGTTTAATAAAGTACCACAGTACTGTACTATTAGGCAGTGTAACTGAGCCTTCATTCCAACACATTCTTTCTGCAACACTCTATTTACATCATATTGCCATACTATTTATGCATTTATGTATTTATGTTTAACTATTTATATGTGATATTTGTTTGTATCCAGCGGGTTGTTGTTTCGGTTGGGCGGTGTCACACAGCAGAGTATCCCACGTAATAGAGGGTCTGATGTGTGCGTTTCTATAGGTGCAATTTTCTTCATTGAAAATTTGCTGCGACAGCTGTTGCTATTAGTGTTAGCTGTGAAGTCTGTACTCATTGTTGTTTTTGTAATATTCCTCTGTTCTTTAGTTTGTTTTGATTTGTTTGTAATTTGTTGGTCTACCCTATTCTATCTTTCAGTTCTATTCTCAATTTATATTTATATACTGTGGCGTTATTTGTATTTGTTATCCTCTTGCGGTTTTTCTTTTATTGTTTTTCCAATTTTATTTATTTCATTTCCGCAAATGTTTTCATGTTTTTCTGTATAACTGTTTTGTTTTGTGCCTGATCGACATACACTATTTAAAATATAGTTGATCATATAAATTGATGTACAAGAATCAACTGATAGTTAATTACTATTACTAAAGGTACACAGTTGATGATATAAAACACTATTTCTGGTGCACTGCACTTATATTATAGAGTGAACCAGCAACTTATAGCTGTTATTATATAAGGATTTATACAAGACCTTTGTAAGGCTTGTTTCCCACAGTGATTGGGATAGTTAAGTACTATTTTTCACAGGTTACAAAGTTATCATACAAAGTCTTTGATTAAGACTAAGAAAGTAAATTTATTTACTTTTGCAAATTACTGATCTTATTAGACAAGATGTCTACCTTGGATTATTTTATCACACAAGGCAGGGCTCTTGATAAGACTGGTCAGCAGTTAGAAGAATGGGCAGTTGCTCAATATGACAAAGCATTGGCTGCTGAAGAAAGAAAAGCATTGATTGAAGAAAAGAAATTAGAAGCTGAGGAAAGAAAATTACAAAGAGAGGATGAACAAAAGAAATTGCAGATACAGACTGATGAAAAAAGATTCCAGATGGAAATGGAAAAAGAGAAAAGAAAAGATGAAGCTGCTGCTGAAGAGAAAAAATTACAGGCTGCTGCAGAAGAGAGAAAATTACAAGCTGAAGCTCAAGAAAAAAAAGCAATAAGAGAACATGAACACCAAAAAGAACTTTTAGCATTTGAGTTAGAAAAGTTAAAGTTAACAAACATAAGTAATGTTAATCAAGCATCTAGTGGTAATGGTAAACCCTTTACTTACAAGGTCAAGGTACCAGCGTTCAACCCTTCCAGTGATGACATAACATTCTGGCTAAACAGATTTGAACGCTCGTGTCGAGCACATAATGTGGACAAATCACAATATGCTAACCAGTTATCAGAAAATCTGAAAGGTGATTCTCTGACTAGTTTAAGTTTGGTTGAAGAGGCTGACAAAGATAACTATGATGTTATTAGGGCAGCCTTATTAAAGAAGTATCAGTTGTCTGAAGAGGGTTATCGGAAGTTGTTTAAGACAATGGTGCCTGAGGCAGGTGTAGAATTCTCAGAATTCATTGCAAGGACACGACTTACATTTGATCGTTGGATTGAGCTATCCAAAACAGAAAAGACTTATGAAGCCCTTATGGACTTGATACTCAGAGACAAGATTATGTCAAGTATAAATAAACCTTTCCTCGAATTCTTACATGAGCGTAAACCTAAGTCTCTAAAAGAAATGGAACAGTATTGTACCCAATACGTCACTGCACATCCGGACGTAGCCATTAGCAACAGTAAGGTTAAAGAAGGTATGCCAGTTGCTTCTGCAACACCATACAACCCTAATCACTCTCACAAATTCCAAGGACCTCAAAATAGGTTTAATAAAAAAGGTAACTATTACAGTTATCAGAACCAAGGTAACCAATCATTTCAGGGTTCTTCTTCGAATACCTGGAGAAGAGCTGACAGCCCTCGATTCAGGGGTGGTCATAATTACAGGAACTTTCGCAAAGGAAGTCATTCTAGAAACTATCCAAGTTTTCCTTCATGGAGACAACAGGATCATAATTACCGAGATACTCATTATAATGAATATGATGATAGTAACCAAAGGAGCTATGATTCAAACCCGAGTAGAGGTTATAATAGTGGAAACAATGATAAGTACAGAGGCAATAATAACAGAGGTAGAGCACAATTCAAAAAACATAAAGCTCATTACCAGGCGAACTCTGCACAGCAAGAGTCCCACGAAGCCTATAAACAAAATAAAGATAATGATGACTCTAATAATATGGCATGTGCCGCTTTTGATTTTGGGAGAGCATCTCAGTGCCCCCAATGCAAAACATTATTTGAGCCAACCACAGTGTCTACTTTAAGCTGTGGCCATCCTCTTCCCGCTCTTCCTGCGTCAATCGCGCATGATGGGAGAGGTTCTCTTGTCTTACACAAAGGTTTAGTAAATGACAATCCAGTCTCAGTACTTTTTGATTCTGGATGCACAACTATTGGGGTTAGGCAGTCACTCATAGATCCTTCTCATTCTACAGGCAAAGTAGTCAAATGCGTAACATCTGGCGGCACCATAGAGAAATACTCTACCGCTATCATTAGGATTGCTACTCCTTTCTTCACAGGAGATGTACACGCATGTCTTTTGCCGGATCCGATCGCTGATCTTATCATCGGTCGCATTCACGGAGTCAAAGAATGCACTCCGGAGCAAATTTCCGTTTGGGAAAATCAAAATATGCAATCTGCTAATGCAGTAGTCACTAGAGCTCAAGCTCTCAATATGCCTGAAACTTCATCTGTTGAAGATAATGAAGTGCATAACCAAGATGATCCCTTGGTAATTTCTCGTGACTCGTTTATAAAAACAACAAGAAGAAGATCCGACTCTTAAGAAATTCTTCACTCTTGTAACAAAAGGTGATCCGAATAAAGATTCAAATTGTAAATCTTGGATTACAATGAAGAATGGCGTACTTGTACGTATGGTGCAAGACTCCACTAAGTCAAGTCATTCTCAGATTCTTGTACCCAAGAATTTGAGAGTTAAGATCTTACAACATGCACACGACTCTCAGTGTGCTGGTCACATGGGTTTTTCCCGTACAAAGTCAAGAGTTCTTGCGGCTTTCTTTTGGCCTTTTGTGAACAAGGACATACGGATCTATTGTCGATCCTGTAAAGTATGTCAAGAAGTCAAATCCAAAGGTCCTCGTCATGCTGCGCCTATTCAGGCTGCAGATATTCCTATTCGTCCATTCCAGAAAATGGCGATAGACATCATTGGTCCATTCAAGATCAAATCTGCTAGAGGACATCAGTTTATCTTAACGTGTGTAGACATGTGCACACGTTGGCCAGAGGCTATCCCTCTAAAGAGCATTACTACCGCTGACATTGCAGATGCTCTTTGGCTTATATTTTCTCGGCTGGGATTCCCCGGAGAAATATTATCAGATCATGGCACCCAACTGATATCGGATACCATGTCTCAAGTAATGTCTACTCTACAGATAGAGAGATCTTTGAGTAGCATCTATCATCCTATGTCCAATGGGATGGTCGAGCGACTAAATAGAACACTTAAGAACTTATTAGGGAAGATAACTGAGGATCATCCTCAGGATTGGGATAGGGTTTTACCCGCGGCCCTCTTCGCGTACAGAGAGGTCCCCAATGAACATACAGGGTTTTCGCCCTTTGAACTTGTCTTTGGCGCGCGACCGCGCGGCCCAATGTCTTTGCTGCATGATCTTATAACAGCTGACAATATTGACGATGACACAAAATCTTCTTACGAGTATGTCATCGCGCTGAGACAAAAGATTATCGAAGCATGCAAATTGGCAACGTCCTCTTCTGAGTTTGCTAAGCAGAAGGCAAGACAATTTGCTAATAAGAAGAGAACTTTACGACAACTTTGTCCTGGTGACAAAGCATTTGTTTTGCTACCTTGTCGTGAAAATAGACTCCTTATTAGTTGGAAAGGTCCGTACGATATAATATCGAAAATTTCAGATGTTGACTACATCGTCGATATTAACGGGAAGCATAAAACCTTCCACATCAATATGCTTACGGAGTTCCATGAACGTCCTGACTATCTACAGCCTATTTTCCAGGCAACGGACGATTCTCATGTCAAACATGGTCATTACTCATCACTGTCTGTAATACAGGATGAGGAAACAAGTTTTTCGGATGTTAATCTCCCGCTTCCAATGATCCCACTTCATTCTAGTGAATCATGGAAAGACGTTACTGTTTCTCCTGATTTGTCTCTAGGAGAACGGCGACAAGTTTCGTCTATGTTACAAACATTTCAGGATGTCCTCACTGACATCCCTGGACAAACTCATGTCATTGAGCATGACATTGTTCTAACTGAACATACTCCAATTAGGGTTAGGCCTTATCCTATCCCTATACATTTCCAAACACAGGTTGAAAAGGAGTTGGATGAAATGATAGATTTACAAATAATCGAACCATCCACTTCTGCATATTCTTCGCCGATGGTTATTGTTCGAAAAAAAGACAATAACATACGTCTTTGCGTTGACTATCGCAAATTGAATCAAGTTACGAAGTTCGATGCTGAACCTATGCCTTTACTAGAAGAGTTACTTACTCGTCTTTCTAAATCGCATTTTTTCACTAAACTTGATTTGTCTAAAGGATATTGGCAAGTTCCATTATCCGAACGCGCCAAACCTCTTACCGCTTTCTCTACTCCCAGAGGCCTTTTCCAATGGAATTTTATGCCTTTCGGCCTTATGAACGCACCAGCTACATTTGTACGCATGATGCGTCGAATCCTATCGTATCGGTCAGATGTCATTGCTTATCTAGACGACATCTGTCTTTTCAGCGATACTTGGGAAGATCACTATTCAGGATTAGTTGAATTATTATCAACTCTGCGTGAGTATAACCTGACAGCAAAACCATCTAAAGCTTGTATTGGCTTTAGCGAAATTGCTTTCTTAGGCCATCGAGTAGGTCACGGTTTCTTGAAGACAGAAGACCATAATATCACTAAGATACTTAACATCTCTATCCCTAGGACTAAAAAGCAAGTGCGAAGTCTTTTAGGTCTCATACAATTTTATGGACGTTTCATTCCGAATCTGTCCTCTATCATGGCACCTCTCTCTACACTATTAAAGAAAGGGTCGCCTAACATGGTTCACTGGTCTCATGAATGCCAATCTTCACTAGAGAAGATCAAAACTATGTTTTCATCACCACCTATTTTAGTGTTACCTACAACAGATAAGACATTTGTTCTTCGTAGTGACGCTTCATCCACTGGGATTGGAGCGGCACTAATGCAAGAGTACTCTGGAACTCTGCATCCTGTAATGTACATATCCAGAAAACTTAATGCTGCAGAAAGGAATTACTCGGTTTTAGACCGTGAATTATTGGCAATGGTTTGGTCAATTCTCAAACTCCAAAGATTCCTTCTGGGCGCGCATTTCGTAGTGGAAACTGACCAAAAAGCTCTTACGGCTATCCAAAGTAAAAACTTGAAGAGCTCGAGATCAACTCGATACGCAATCGCTCTTCAACCTTTTCATTTTTCGGTACGAGCTATCCGTGGTTCAGAAAATGTGATGGCGGACATTCTGTCCAGATGCCCACATGATGCCACTTAACTGTTAAATATTGGATCTTTTTAATATGTATAACTTTACAACAGTTATTTTTTGTTTCTTTACTAAGATACACATTTGTAATTTAATAATAGAATGATGGTATCGCTACTTAGCGGTTTATTGATGTTAATTCACCGCTGTTCTTTGATGATTGTTTCTTCATAAATCATAAATTTAAGATTGTAGTGTGAATTTTTGGTATGCATTGTATAATTACCAGAATTGTATTATACGTACATCACACCTTCCTGGAAACATTTATTCGTAGGGAAACAATTTCTCTCAGATTTTGAGATATATATTCTCACCAGTCATATTAGGAATTATAGTTATTCCTGATATTTTCATCTGCGCAGTATTCTTGCGTTGTGAGCCTATTCTACGGTGCTCTCCTAGATGTATTTAAAAAAAAAAAAAATTTTATTTTTTTTTTCCCGGGAGGTGTGGTAAGACTGTAAAGGGCAATTTTTACTATCTTGCAATATAATACATTTATATTCTTATTATGTTCGCAAATATTTTGGAAGCAAAGTATTTCCTTTTTAAGTGCTTAAGGAGAAGTCATTTTTGGGTTGCTTCCCTTGAAAATAGTTCTGTCATCTTCGATCGGACTCCGCAGACGACTCTAGGCCTACTGCGATTTATTCTGTGGCTGGGTAGGAATAGATTGTTCTTGCTTCAGTATATCTATGGCCTGAATTTATACGTAGTGTTTGTATGAGTAGGACGAGTCTGTCTTATATATGGATATCTTTGCATTTCTAAGTCGAACTAATTTGGTTGTCGCTAGAAAAGGTCAAAGGCTATGCAGCGGAAGTATCGCTAGCAAAGTGTGTGATCCATGGCTGTCATCCTGTGAGGATGCCGAGTTTTGTTGTAGCAGGCTTTTTGCCGAAATAGTGATCTATATATGGATGGGGAAAAGTGATAATCATTTAGACATGTTGTATGTACTTTACCCCAGTGTTTATTCTCTTTTGCCAAGGAATGGCAAAGTTATATTTCGCATAAAAAGGTAAAACCACAATTTATTATGAACTTGGGCTTCGCCATCGTTGTTGATAAGCAGATGCACAGTGGTACTTTTAAAAAGAATATCCATTCAAAGGAAGAAGACATTCCTATGTATCAGCACTGGATTGTATGATATTATTCAATTACCTCTATGAGAGAACCTATGAAGAAATGAGGACATTTAATGAATGACTAATTTTGGTCTATATTCTATAGTGAGTGAAGCTCACGAGAGAGAGAACAGCCATGTTGAAATTCATATACTTTGTATTTATCGAGTGAGAAAAAGGGATGCCTGTACTATCGCTCGATGAACCAAGAGATCACTGCTACATGTGAGAACCCATGTCTGGGATTCCTATATTATGAAATATATATATATATTGAACTTTACGTGAAGGAATATTCGCTAGACGAGGTTAGGTCTAGGAGCCTTCCTATGTATTGGTTATGGTCTGACGTGCCCAGTCAGTAAAGCCAGATGATTTACATGATGGAACGCTGAATGCTTATTTACGAATGCTCCATTATGATATTTGCCAAGCATGAATGCTAACTTAAGATGATATTCCTGTGATCAACATTATGCTGTCTATGTCGACATTTGTTCCTGTAACCATACACGTACTGTCCAAGTGTGCGTCCCATTAAATGTTATAAAAAGACCACCGTAGTTCCAGTACTTCTTGAATTCGAACAGTGTGAGTATGAGTGATGTACTACCAACCTGTCAACTCTATCGAATCATTCTACCATTCGCGTACTGACATTCAGATACACACTCATTGTTTACACTCACATTCTTGTCGGAGCCTCATCACGTTCCAGGACAAGATGACCTGTATGACCAAAACTGTGCTGGGTTTGATGAGTTGACAATCGTTACACTTTACTCCACCAGTCCCAACATCTACATTTATCCACTGGTGGACATTCACATCATTTAGCAAATAAAGCATGATTCAACAACTAGTAGCCAGTATGAGTTAACAACTACACACATACAAAGAAAGAGTTTAACAATAACATTGGATGACATTGACATGAATTTTCTTTTTAGCTGTTTTGAAAATAGCTGTTATTATTCTGGGTCCCACAGCTTCCCATTCAATGAGTGCTTTCTGTGCTTCTTTAGATAACTTAAGAGCTACCCCTTCACTGTGGTGTGAACTTTCGTCTTCGTGTCCTGAGGACAGCACCAATTCACCTGTGATGAGTTTCTTCCTGTCTACCCCCTTCCACTTTGTTTCACACATTCCCAGAACCTCGATTTTGTATTCCCTCATTTCTGCTGCTACTTGTGCCACTTTCCCTTGTTCGTTCAATGTCCGAACATTCCAGGTGCCAAATCTGGAAGTTCTCCTAGAAGAAAGAAGGTTAGTCAGCAACACAGACTCCTTTCGGCTTTCTCTGTGTTGCATCATACGCCTCCCCGCGAGAGGACCTTCCCCTGTCTTGGATGGCTGTGTTTTATTTTCTTTATTTGACTTGTCCATATTTGTTGAAGTTTTTTGTGGTTTAAATTTTTTTTACAGGATGGGGTAACCGGCCCCATGCCCAACCCTCCTTAGTCGCCTTCTACGACATGCTTGGCAGGGGACAGTGTTACTATTCTTTGCTCCCCTTTCGGGCCCCGGTAACACACGGGTGATCAATACAATATACGCTTGATAATTATATTACACTGATACCATCATCATCATTACAACATATGCTCGATGTCTGTATTATACTGACATCATCATCATCATATGACATCTACCTTACACTGGTATCATCATCATCATGTGACATCTACCCCCTTCTCCAGAAGAAAACACAGTTTTCTCATAGAGTAAGGCAAATGTCTGGAACTGTAAAAGAGTGTATTACATCTAGTTACAGGTAAATTAGCATAACATAATATCATCCAAAATTGTCTCATGAAAAATCTATCTGTAAACATATTATAAGTTATAGACGGGATAAAGCATCCGCCAACACATTGGATTTTTCCTCAAGAGGTAATACAGAAAAGTCATGAAACACAAACATTATATGAAATGCAAATATCCAAGGTAATAATTCGTAATTCTTCCTTCAGAATTAAACAACAAGATTCAGCCATAACATCTAGCCATCTTTTCCATTCTACATGCAACCTTCCAGGTCACCTTTCAGTCAGAAAACTAACCACTTCGCACCTTGAACTATTCTCCCGTGTTTTGACCCACCGTCTCGCACGAGGCAAACTCACGTAAAACCCGACTGACCACTTTTCATTCGCACTTAACATACACACAGACCTACGCAATTTACAGTTCACGCAAACAACCTCTCTTACTCTATTATTTGCTTACACACATACATTGACCATAATCATCATCATCAGCGTAATCACCATCATCATCAATACAATATACGCTTGATAATTATATTACACTGATACCATCATCATCATTACAACATATGCTCGATGTCTTTATTATACTGACATCATCATCATCATATGACATCTACCTTATACTGGTGACATACCTCCATTCTCATGCTGGAAGTTGTTATCTTGTAAGCTCCACTATGTTCGGCGATGATTCTAACCTTTATCCTAACAGAGAAGCCCCAACATAATTTCTCACCATGTATCACAGACTCATCAGTATACACAATGGCATCATTATCCTCTGTATGATCATGTACAAGTATTAGTTGATTAATTTCAATTTCTACTTTCCCAGTTCCCCAAGTTCTACACTTTCTGCCAAGGCTGATGATGATGTGCTGGTAGTTAATCCAGTTCTAATCTGACTTAGTCCACTCTTCCCTTTTGAATATATTTTAAACTGCGGTCACCTGTTTCATCGTTGCCTCTGCTTGTGCCATCCATGACATCCCTCTCTTTATTCTTGCTCCCTTAATGTCAGCTATGTTTCCATGCAGAGGGTGCCCTTGTTTTTTAAAATACCTTCATTTACACTTTCTAACTTATAATAGAGCGTCTGATTAGCAGAGTGGTTAAAGTGCTTGTCCTTCATGGCAGTGTTACCAGGTTTGAAGCCTGGTAACATCAAGCTACATTCTACATGGGTGTATATGGGTACATGACTCTGCTCTTTAGTTAGAGAAGGCAACGACCGCAAGGAAAGGAACTGGTCACCCCACCTCGTAAAGCTGGACCTAGTATAGTGAAGTCTGTAACACTCCATTCCCCTGCATCAGTATCTGCTATGGGATTGCCTTTACTTTAATTTATAATAATTCAACTCAGCCATTCAAGACAGAACAAGGTCCACTGTTAAAGATGTTTGTCATGCAACCTAGAGAAAGTCCAAATGTCAAATCAGTCCTACTGTATGGCTCTGAAACATTATTCTTCTTCTTCAAGTACCATCCCTGGTAGCGTAGGAGATCATGTCTCTCCACAACTTCCTGTCTCCAGTACAATTTATCAATTCTGTTGTTGATTTCTTTCCATGCCACGATGTCAAACGGTCCAGTATTTGCTCTATTTGTCTTCCCCTATCTCTTTTTCCTTCAATCTTACTTGTTGTTATGATATATTCCAGCTTTCCTCTTCTCATAACATGCCCAAAAAAAGTGGATTGCTTCTTTCTAACTTGTGAAATAAGTTTCCTTTGTGCATTGGCCTCTTTTAGGACATCCTCATTACTCATTTTTGGCTGTCCATGGTATTTTTAACATTCTTCATTAAAACCACATCTCTGTGGTCTCTAGTACCTTCCCTACTTGTTTACTAACTGTCCATGACTCACTTCCGTTTGTCAGGATTGGCTCTATATAACACTGAAGAACTCTCTTTCTTACTTCCTTTGACAAAGAATTGTTGCATAAAATACTCTTCATGAAACATTGAGAACAATAAAAACAACCAAAAAGTTATAGAATTTTGTAAATGGGTACTTGCGTAAAATCATCATCATCATCAATACCCTTTAGCTCCCCAAGGAGCATAGGCCTTCAACAAACACATGCCAAGTCTTCCTGTCCTGTGCCATCTGCTCAAGTTCTTTCCATGTTTTCCTCATAATTTTGCGTAGAAGGATTGAAATGGTATGACAAGATCACTAATGTGGAACTGATGACAAGTGCCAGTGAAAAAATAGATGAGAAATTATGCTGGTGATGGATTGGATACACATTGAGGAAATCTGTTTATAGTATTACAAAGCAATCCTTGCTGCAGATTCCACAGGGTGGGAGGGGTAGAAGGAAACTGAAGAACACATGGAGAAGAGAACTGGAGAGAGAAAGGAAAATGAAGAGTCCGTGAGCTCATGGTTGTTTTTGTTGTTCTCCACACTTGAGAGTTCTCAGTACAGCACAAACATCAAATTAAGATGTACTTTCTGTACTTTTGTATGGTGGGACTTAAAGAGTTAAGATGTACTTTCTGTACTTTTGTATGGCTCAGAGTGCTGGAGAGTTACAGAAAAGGATATGTCCTAATTGTCCTCATTCCACACAACCTGCCTAAGGAAAATTCTTTGAATTTTTTTGGCCGAATACCATCTCCAACCAGGAACTGCTTACATGGTGCAGTCAAAAATGGCATGCACACCATCATTGCAGGCAGATGCTGGAACTGGGTTGACCATGTCCTCAGAAGGGACCATAACACCACCACCAGAACTGCTAAGCTGTGGACCCCAAAAAGATGGTGAAAGAGAGGCAGACCAAAGACAACCTGGCGGATAACAGTGGAGGCTGAGATGCAAAGCATGAACCAGAGTTGAGGCATGGCACAAAGGATGGCCAGCCGACCAAGCAAAATAGGGACAGTTTGTTTCTGCCCTACAAGACGCCACTAGACGTGATGGCCACTGACTGCTTTGTCAGTCAGGGGCTAAGGATCGAAGAAGAGAAGACACATTTCAGAGCCATATAATAAAACTTACTTGACATTTGAGTTGAAGATTGTTAATTTTGCATTGGACCTGATTTCTTTTGATTTCCATATATTTCACAATACAGTGAAAGCTCTTCTTGTGTTTTGTATTCTTATCTTGATATCATACAGTTGTAAACTTTTCAAATACTTTATGAGTGCTGATTACATGTCCCCCATACTATGATTATGTTTCTAGATACTTATGTAATATCGAATGTGGGTTCTAAAGATGATTTTTGTACTTTTCTTACTTACTTACTTCGTTGTTCCTCTTCTACCCTGGGGTGTAGAGGTTTGCCAGAGAAAATGCCATATTATCCTACTGGCTGTCTTTCTCCTGGCCTGGTTCCAGTCAAGTCCTCAGTCTTTCAGGGGTTGTCTAATATAGTCATCCCAGTGAACTTTGGATCGTCCTGAAGGTCTGGATCCCTGGTTCTTAGTTTCTTTGTACTTTTCAACATATGTTATTTCATGATTATAATTAGATACTGTGAATGCGAGTATGCAATTATTTTACTTTCACAATGTTAAACTCCTTTAAATTGATGTGTCAGATATGTGTGAAGATGGCACAAATAGATTAGTAACAGAAGCAGCAAAGATGGGACTGCACATAAATGTAAATAAAACAAAAGAAATGAGAATAAATAATAGGCAGACGGACCCGATGAAGATCAATGATCATGTCACTGAAGAAGTAGAAAACTTTACATATCTAGGGAGCAACATTGACAAAGGAGGGGGAACTGCTGGTGACGTCTGCTCAAAAATAAATAAAGCCAGATGTGCTTTTAATGCCCTTTGACCAATATGGAACCCCTCAGCGATATCCAGAGGGAACAAAATTAGAATCTTTAACTCAAATGTGAAGTCAGTCTTGCTGTATGGCTCAGAGACATGGAATGTCACAAAGAGTATCACCACCAAGCTACAGACATTTGTAAATAGATGTCTCTGATGGATCCTTCGTATAAGATGGCCAGATGTAATAACAAATATAGAGCTAAGGAAAAGATGCGGACAACAGCCAATACAGACAGAAATTAAGGTAAGAAAGTGGGGATGGATGGGACATACACTCAGAAGAGAAAAATCAAGCATAGCCAGAGTTGCCCTTGACTGGAACCCACAGGGGAAAAGAAGAGTCGGTAGGCCAAAGAGAACTTGGAGAAGAACTGTTAAAGAGGAGGCTAGGGAAATTGGAATGACTTGGGCACAGCTGAAAAAGACAGTCCAGAATAGAAAGTGATGGAGATCAACTGTTTCTGCCCTATGTTCCACAGGGAACGAAAAGGAATGATGATGATGATGAGATATGTGTGAGAATAAATTAATTCAGCATAAAAGATGAGAGAAAGGAAGGGCGAAATGTTAAATGGGTCTGCATGACCAATTCTCAACCCTTTGAAAATAAAGTTCGTTTGTTTGTCCCTGTCTGTTCCTCCAACTCTCTCTATATTGTTGCCAAGATGTATGTATGATTCTATATTTTTCTTGAAAAAAAAAGTGAGGCAAAATGTATGTCTTCCCACTTGATTGTTTTGGCAGATATACTTGCCTAAAATCATGTTTACACTATGTCTATTAAGTTCGCAATAGCATTAGGTCTAAAAAGAACATTGTACTGTAAAATTAAATACTTTATTGCTTAAAAAAATGCTAATCTTCGTCATCTGAACCTTAAGCGAATCGTAATCTGTTTGCTGGTGGAGAGCCAAAATCTATCGGAAGAAGAAGGCACGTTCTAATAAATAAACATGAATAATTTGAAAAAAAAGCGCAATATCTGCAAAGCATAATAAAGTGAAGCGCAATAAGGCCTATATATATATTTTTTTTTTAAATTTTCTTATTGGTTCTGTAAATTATTTGATTTTTTTCACAAACATTTTAAATGTTTTTAGTTAGCTGATGAAGTTTGTTATCACCTTCAAACACAACCTCTATAAGTGTTCCTTTCATTACACTTTTTAAGTTCACTAGTGTCATCCCTTATGATTAAAAAAAAAAAATTGGTTTTATATTTCAGCTGTATGCAATCCCATGGTTTCTTACAATGTATGCACGTAAGTATACCACAAAGATACGGTATTGTGTTCAGTTAACCTTTTACCGCCGGACCCAATTTACGATAAATTTATTTTAACGTCCAAGGCAAGTGGTGTAACTCCTTCTTTTTATGTTAATTAATTTTAAAAACATAATTCATTATAAAAATATGTATTAACTCTTACTATACGTGAGCTAAAACCACGTTTTTACGCGCTAGTTTAGCTATCGTTACCGTCGCACGCCACTTCACGGGGCGAGCCGTAAAATTGGTACTAAACCCGCGCCACTTCACAGGCCTTGCCGGATAGTAAGAGTTAATATTATGTAATAAAAATGTCATTAGTGTGGGAAAAAAAATTAATATTTTTTTTTACATTTGTTGTGTTATCTCACTACCATCAAAGATAACAGCATGCATGATTATTAAATATGACATAGTTTACAACAGTTCTTGAAGTGATGCATAGCACAGTTCTTCACAGAGGTAAATTTTGCACACTAGGCATCCATAAACAGTCTCTACAGAACATCCAGAATACATTTTTGTTTTGTTCTTTGAGCAAACAAAACAGCTTTTTTGTTTTCGCCCATGCATTTGCAGAAGTTCATGTTTGCTGCTGCTTTTTCCTGTTTGGAGTGTTTCTTTTGCTGCTTTTTATTTTATTTTGGCTGACATACTCTAGTTAAGCCATCAAGAATCACAAGATGGAACTGTAGGTGGTTGGATGCCTCAGTTCCATGTTTTCTTGACATTGACTTCATCAAGATAAATAATTTATAGTTGCTACTTGCATCTAAAACCAATAACGCCACCATTTTGTAGACTTTCTACCACCTAAATAGTATGACTGGTATTGATCTGCTAGATTAATACCACCCATATGTTGGTTATAAATATGAACTGGCAGGGGAATGTCATAGTCTTTTCTACCTTCCTTGGTGCGACGTGAAACTTTGGTCATTCCTGCATCACAATTTGTTGACAACAAAGACCCCTGGCGTCTACCATTTATTCCAAACAGTAGCAACCAGATTTAGTTTCGGAAGCATTTTAGCTCCCCCTTTTTTTTATTTTTGCTTCTTTGATCAGCTGTCCTTTTCTGTTCATTATAACAGTGGACTTACTTACTTAGTCGTTCCCCTTCTACCGTGAGGTGTAGAGATTTGGAAGAGAAAGCGCCAGACTATCCTATCGGCTGTCTTCCTCCTGGCCTGGTTCCATTCTAGTCCTCAGTCCTTCAAAGATTGTCTAATGTTGTCCTCCCAGCGGACTCTGGGTCGTCCTGGGGGTCTGGATCCCTGGCTTTTTGTTTCCCATGCTTGTCGTGGTAGCCGATCTTCTCCCATTCTGCAGACATGGCCAAACCATCTTAGTTGGGACTGTTCTACTTGGGTCTGCAGGGGGTGGGATTTTAGGCCTTGACGTATCGTCTGGTTGCGGACCATGTCTCTTCTTCTTACTTCAACCACCTTCCTCAGATACCTCATTTCTGAGGTTTGGATCTGGCTTTTGTGGGTTGTAGTCATTGCCCATGACTCGCATCCATATGTCAAGACTGGGACATAGGTGGAGCGGTATACAGCCATCTTTGTTTTCTTACCAACCTCTCTCTTGCTGAGGAATCGTCGATTTATGGCCTGAAAAAGTCTCCCAGCTGCTGCTTTTCGAGTGGCCAACTCTTCTTTGAGCTATAATAGCTCCGAGGTATTTAAAGTGGTCAACCTGCTCCAGGACCTGTTCTCCCAGCTTAATCTGATGTCTTCTTTCTTCTCGTGATATCACCATGGATTTTGTTTTAGAGCTGCTTATGACCATCCCTCTCTTCTCCAGCTCTTCTTTCCAGACTTGCAGGTTGGATTGGAGATGTGCCTCTGATTTAGCAATCAGGGCAACATCATCAGCAAATGCCAGCTCTGAAATACAGACCTGTCTCATCTTCCAGTACCCCACTGAATAATTTCTTGTTCTCTCCTTACATGCCTTGATGACATCGTCCATGAGGAGTATGAAAAGATAAGGTGACTATAACAGTGGAACAAGAATACATTTTTTTTTTCAGAAAGACTGGTTGCAAGTTGAACACTAGAAAAATAATTATCAAAATAAAAATGATGTACCTTTCCAAGATATGGATCAGCAACACCTAAAACCACATGATGGCCAATTCCATACGGCATAGGATCATCAACTTTGCCAGTATAAAAATTGAAATTACACCTGCAGCCGTTTCGTAGATCTGCGCAACGCCAAATCTTTATGCCCCAAGTGGACTGTACTGCTTGAAAGAAAGTCTTCCATTGATGGCACTCATAGCGTTATAAATGCTGAGCTCTCTCCCATGATAATAATTCTGCGGACTTTTTTTCACTTATTAGTGTTATTAGAGGTCGAGCCTTGTGCAGTGGGTCAAATCCAGGCTGTCCTCTAGAAATTGCCTTTTCTGAGTCATTGATATGAAAATATTGACTAATTGTGTTAAATCTATTTTTTACCGTTATATTAGCAACAGCTGGAACTCTCCATCTCTCTTCAGATGACCTGTAAAGGTTAGAAAAAAAATGTCAGAAAACGGAAGCTTTAAATGTACCGGAAACCTACTTATAACTCAGGTCATGCTAAAACCGAGATCTTGTTGCTCCATGGCAATGGCCGACAACAGTCTTTCCCAGGCAGTATCGGTCGTGTTGAACTAGACCTTAGACTCTGCGCAGGGGCCGTTTTGGGTGTTTTAAATGGCAACGGGTCAGGATATTAATTTTTTTAAATATTTATGTTTTAATACTTAATATTATAATATTACACCTGACCTTATTTAGTTCCTGGGGGTCTCTGAGTACATGAAGAAAGAAGAGGACTACTGTTCCCTGGGGCTTGTCATATGAGGTAACTATTATGAGGTTGTGTATGGGCCTGGCAACCTCATCATGTTAAAGGATTGTTACAGAAACCACTGCTACAAGAGTACATAGATGCTGTGGTACAGGCTTCCTGCGAGGTGGCCAGTTCTATAGGGAGCAAAAGGGGAAGTAATGATGTGACATATCTTTCAAACTGTAAAACATACTTATTTGTATTTTTGCCGCTCTTTCTCCAAAGATGTATTCCCACTGCACAAAATTGTTCATCTGTGGGACACGCTTTTGCTCGGCAACTCATCCTTCCCACTGTGCATCGGGGTATCAATTCTCCAACAGTTGCGTGACAGGCTCTTGTCATTTGGCTTCAACGAGTGCATATTACTGTTTTCTGACATGCCTGGTAAGACACTAACTAGATTAGTAGTTAAAAAACATATATTAGGAAGGAGATCTGAAAAACGGACTATGTTTTTATTTTTATAGTTGTGGTTGGCTGACTCGACTGGCCACACATGAGGTGATTTAAGAAACATATTAGCATTATGAAAGAAGTAAAATGCGTTGTTAAGGATGACGTCAGAGTGAAAGTGGACATTGCTCAGGCCTGTGGAAGGACAAGTGTCCATTTTAGTCATGTGCAGATTTCATATTATTCAGGAATTGTGTATTTCCGAGGCAGGTTAGCCTCTCAGGTATCTGTTGGGATCAAAGTTAAAGCACACGCAGAAATATTATATCTGCAGTTTATATTAGAAAAGGCCGACAACGGAAATATGGGCAGTATGAATGACAAGGGCAACGACTGAAGATGCCGGACGTGAAATGTCAGAGAGTGAAGTCTCAACTGATATGTATACATTTCGCTCTGTTGTATTTTATCTTGTGGAATAAACCACGGATCGTCCTGGCCGAGTTTATTCCTTGAATCCATGTTGTGTAAATCTGTACGTCAGTCCATCCTGTGAGAAGTGTCAAAAGTTAATTGTCAGGGTTTCACAACACTGGATTTTTCATATATATATATATATATATATATATATATATATATATATATATATATATATATATATATATATATATATATATATATATATATATATATATATATATATATAGATACATACATATATATGAGCAAATGCAAGGTGTTCATGCAGCATCCATTAATGTATCCCAGAGAAGACTCATGGAGTGTTTTGTACGCATCAAATTTCATGTCACCCAAAGATTTATGTTATTTAAGCAGCATCCACTTTCTTTAAATTCCCTTGATCGTTCTTTGTTTCATAACCAGAGATTGACATAGAGAGGTGTGTCCAGGACTCCATTAAGATTTTCTGCAGTACACCAAAGAGTGCAACTTACAGACAACATGCCAGACCAGTGAAACCAAAAGTGTCAGAAGAGAGGCCAAACTTGTCTTATTACAGTGTAGACTACCATGACCTGCCACAGACAGACCTGGTATGACCATAGCAGATTGCATAGCTTTCATTGCAAAGATATTTATATTATGCACCATTTTCCACTTTATATCAGTATTACACATATAGACTAACCACTAGTTCAAAAGTATGTGATTTGGTGCAGAAGTCATGACTTGTCATTCTGTGAATTAGAATTTCACCAATGGCTAATTGTTTATATTACAGTAAGGTCTTGGGTTACGGCGGTCTCAACGTAACGGCAATCTGCTGATACAAACAAGCTCATAAGACCCATTAATTTTCAGTTTCGATTAAACTTAAATTAAGTTTCAACTACTGTAGTGACATCCATTCATTACTTATGAATGAAGCGAAATAGTTCTAAAGTGGCTGAATAGGAGACGTGCTGTGGCCATCATTGATGTGGAGGTGTAGGAAAGTGTCTTTTATTATAAGTAAACCAGAGTTCTCGGAGCCGCGATAGCTCAGTTGTTAGTGCACTCGCTTCCTAGCTCGGTGGTCCACGGTTCGATCCCCAGTTGACATGGAATTTTTTAGACCGCAAACAGCTCCGGGGGCGACTCAGCCTCATAAATTGGGTACCAGAGGAACTCTGGGAAGGTTAAGGCAGCCGGCGTGATGCTGACCACATCACCCCTAGTGTACCGATGGTCAAGAAAATATGGGCCTAACACCATATTCCCAATATGCTTCAATGGGCCTGTAACGGGATCAAGAAACCAGAACTCTCATTCAGTGTTGATTCACGATCTTCAATTAGTGTAATAAACCTTTTTTTTGGTGGCCTTGTCATTGCTATCAAAGCGTGTATTCACTAGAATAGGGGATGTGAAGAAAAGGAAGCAAATTAAGAATGGATAAGAAATTTTAAAAGTTATAAAGCACACAGAAAGCAGTGCAACGCCATTGAAGATTGGCAAGGATTGAGGCTACCGCCGATCCACGATCGCAACAGTTGTGATGGACAAAGTCAGTGTTATGCAGCATGTGAAAGGATCAGCACCAATGAAATCCATAATCATTACGTGACAGTAAAATATAGCACAAATAAATACATGACAGTAAAATATAGCACAAATAAATACGTGACAGTAAAATATAGCACAAATAAATATGTGACAGTAAAATATAACACAAATAAATATGAATATATGACAGTAATCCTGAAAGTGTTGTGCTCCAGTGTGTCCAGCTGTAAATGCATACTTGACTGCTCTGGAGTTAAGGAAAGCAATGGCAGCGAGAAAGGGAACTGGTCATCCAACCTCATAAACCTGAGGCCTAGTGTAGTAAAGTCTCTAACACTTCCTCCCTGTGGCAGTATCTGCTATGGGACTGCCTTTACTTTTAGTACAATCATGCCTCTGATATGAACATCTTTAATAAAGTAATTATGTGAAAGTCAATGATATATTTTAATTTTTGTAGGATACTGACAGAGTTTAGATGAAAAGTATTAAAAGTAGAGGCTACTGTCGAAGACAGTTGAAGTCGAGATTTAAATTAGGCACTGAAACCAAGTTTTATGATTAAATCATCACCGTCTTTTCAGCTCCCCAAGGAGCAGAGGCCTTCAACAAACTTACGCCAAGATTTCCTGTCCTATGCCATCAGCTCTTTCCATGTTCCCCCCACGTCTACCCCCAGCCCTCCTCTCCACGGGCTACCTGGCCCCCTCACCCACCCTGGGGATTCCAGAACAAGGACTGCCTGGTGATGCTATCAACAGGTTTCCTCAGTGTGTGCCTTATCCATCTCCAGCATACTCCTCTCATCTCCCTCTCCACCAGTGTCTTGGATAAATTAAGTTTACTCTGGGAATAGTAACTCATATGAATGTGTTGCATCTGTGCAAATGCACGTTCTGGATTTTTTTAAAACTTTGTACTCATCACTTTTTATTGTGGTCCATTCTTTTCAATTTTAGTCCATGGAGCCCATCCCAGTTGAAGAACTTAAAGGAGAGAAATGTCCCAGGATTTCTGCAGAAGATTTGATAGAATTAGGAGAGCTGGCAGGGGCAGCTTACTCTCGCAGCCCAACAAAAAAGAGACAGAATAGCAAGCCCATGATTCTCATAGTAGATGTTCGGTTGTATGATGAGTATCCTTTTGGCTTACCAGGTTTTTTAAAAACTTATTTTATAAAGATCTTCCTTATTTTTTCATAAATTTTAAAAACTTTCTAAGAGTATTCTTAAGAGTTGACATAAAAAACAATTTTTCTAAAATGTGCTGTGTAGCTGCCCATGACTATCATTTAATGACTATAATTATAACTATCCATGACTATCATGTAACTGTCCATGACTATCATTGTAACTATACATGGCTGTCATGTAACTGTCCATGACTATCATTTAATGACTATTATTGTAACTATCCATGACTATCATGTAACTGTTCATAACTGTAATATAACTGTCCATGACTATCATTGTAACTATCCATGGATATCATGTAACTATCCATGTCTGTAATATAACTGTCCATGACTGTCACATAACTGTCCATGACTATCATTGTAACTATCCATGGCTGTCATGTAACTATCCACGAATATTTAGTAACTGTCCATGACTATCATTGTAACTATCCATGGCTGTCATGCAACTGTCCTTGACTGTCATATAACTGTCCATGACTATCATGTAGCTGTCCATGACTGTCATATAACTGCCCATGACTGCCATGTAGCTGCCCAGGGATGTAATGTAGTTGTCTATGACCACCTAGTGGTTTCTCTAGCAGTGTCTTTGACAAACAAGGTTGCCAGCCCTCTACACAACCTCATGTTACCTCGTACAATATTTCTGAGCATGCAGTAGTCCAGGCAACCTCATCACGTAAAACAAATTGCAGCCTCATATTTTCACTTGTTTATTTAGTGTTACTTTTTGTTCCTTGTGTTACCTCTTTCTTCTTTCTGTGTTGCTTAGAGATACACAGTCATACCTCGCTTTATTGCACTTCGCGGATATTGCGCTTTTTTTTTTTCTTCAAATTATTCATGTTTATTTACTAGAACGTGCCTTCTTCTTCCGATAGATTTTGGCTCTCCACCAGCAAAAAGATTACAATCCGCTGAAGGCTCAGATGATGAAGATTAGCATTTTTTTTTTAGCAATAAAGTACTTTTAATTTTACAGTACATTGTTTTCTTTTTAGACCTAACGCTATTGTGCACTTAATAGACATAGTGTAAACATGATTTTAGGCTTTTATATGCACTGGGAAGCAACACACACAAAAATGGGTATGACCCGCTTCATTGTGATATTCGCTTTATTGTGGTGGTCTGGAACCGAACCTGCAATATCTCTGAGGTATGCCTGTACAGAAATTATATAAATCAAGCACCTCATAAGTTCCCTGTGGTCTCACAAGAGACAAAGAAAGAAAAGGACTACCACACCCTCAAGCTAATCATCATCATCATCATCATCATCATCATCATCATCATCATCATCATCAGCTGCCATCTCCACAACGAAGGTTGGCTGTAATGGATCTCCAACGTCTTCTGTCTCTTGTCTTGATGGTGCACTCTGATAGACTCTTTCCTGTCCATTTCTTGATGTTATCTTCCCACTTATAGCGCTGTCTTCCCCTTGCACGTTTGCCTTCAACTCTCTCTCTCTTCTATTATGGTCTTCTGCAAGGTGTTATGTCTTTTTTATGTGGTCAAAGTACTTTAGCTGCCGAACTTTGATCTCCCTCATTAGTTCTCTTTTCATACCTAGATTTTCTAGGACCTCCTTATTTGTTTTCTTCTCTTTCCAAAGCCTGTAGTACAAGGTGACTAATTTGAGGTTATGAATGAGGCTGGCAACCTAAACATGTAAAACAAATTGCTACAGACACCACGTCTGCTAGAGCATGTGAATGATTGGTGCAGGCTTCCTGCAAGGAGACCAATTGCAGTGGTGACCCCATGCTCCATAAGAAGCGAAAATGATGCAGATGACTTCACATGAAATGTAAAAATTATTGACAAATCGAACCTATAAGGGAGTTGAGTGATGTTTTCTTTACCTACAAGGAGAAAATTGAATATTACATAAATAGATGTGCGGCAAAGGTACCAAGTTCTGGGTTTGAAATATGGTAGTGTTCTGCTCATGTCTACTCAGCTGTAAATGGTTACATGACTTTGCTCTTGAGTTTGGGAAGGCAAAGGCAGCATGGTCAGCAATGTGAAACTGATGACAAGAACCAGACAAATGCCAGCGGAACAACAGATAAGAAGATGATGCTGGCAGTGGATGGACATACACTTAGGAAACTTTGTTGATAGCATTACAAGGCAGTCCTTGTTCTGAAGTCCCCAGGATATGAGAGGTAGATGAAGACACACACACAAAAAAACACGCATTGAGAAGAGAACTGGAGCAGTAATGAAAGGAACGATGGTTTGCTTCATTGCACACGGACAACTCCAACAGTGCTCCGATCTCTTCCCTTAGATCATACAAGGACGATCTCAGCACAGTGCACAAACTCCATAGCACCGGTGAGGATCCCAATGTGTGTATCCAGGAATCACAGATTCTATACATATTTTTGTGGTGGGTAGGGTTCCCAGTTTTTAAACTGTGCGGGGGGAGTGGCGTATGGCCTACTCTTTACGATTTCCAACTTCCACTGAATTTTTAACGTGCGCAACTTGCACATGGGACCTACTACTTTTTTTCACCCTTATCCGAGAAGGCTAGGCATCCGATCTCACTACCAAGGAGATCAGGAAGGAGTATGACAACATTAGGAAGCAATGGTTCTGACAAAAATTTCCATCAATTATATTCCCTGTACTGGGAGCGAACGCAGTGCCTTTAGAATTAGAGGCGGACGCCATATCTCTTTGCCACTCCAACTCCTTCAAAGGGATGATAAAGATATGGAATTTATGGCATATGACAGGAGAACTTAGCATGAGTTGTTGAAGGCCTATGTTCCATGGGAAACTGAATGACTATGAGACACATTATTATCTTTATCATCATAATTTATGCTAGAAGTCCTTACATATTATGTCAGTTTTAGAAGAGGCACACTCCAAGGAAGCATAAACATTCCATTTCAGACAGCATTCTCCCCAGAGGGTGACCTTAACCCATGCCCTGCCGTGCAGGCTCTCAACGCTAGAAGAAACCAGGTCGTTGTTGTAGTTGGGAACAGGGGCCGTAATGCTGCAAATGTAAGTTTTTCATAATTTCTTCTTCAGCTTTCTAAAATTTTATGGCTGTATGAATCAAACCCAGTACACTTCCTTTTTATTATTTTAATCCTCACTGATCTCTGCTCCCTTTATCCTTTGCTCTGTCAGATCTATTTCTGTTCGTTCATCTGTTTCATGGATGCTACCTTAGTTGTGTGCCTTGAATTTATTCAGTATATTAACATCTTCAGTACCAAGTTAAAATGTACACTTGGCTCAAACAAACATGGCCACCTCAGTGTTTGTTAGTAGTGGTCTTCAACAAATACATTTTTGTGATGTTCACATGCATCAATACCTTTGTCTTATATATGAAAATGTAGGTGTTTATTAGAACTGTTTATTTCGGTGTTCTCTGATGTTCAGTAGACACTGTCTTCATTAACACTTCTTGCTATTTCCAGTTTGCCAACGAGCTGGTACGACTAGGCTATGCCAGAGTGTGTGTGTTACACAAAGGCATTGATGTGTTCAGGACAACCGGGCTCATCACAGTTCCACCTGCAGACATTTAAACTTGGTGTTCTTGTTTGTATTATTTTCACACTTAATTAACACATGAGAATAGATAGCTCCAATTATGATGTAAGGTTAAATGTTGCAAAGATGTAACCTGTTGCTGGGCAGTATGTTAGTAGTGGAGATGCTTTAAGTTAATTGCTTATCCTTTACAGGACGTGGCAATCAACCCCAGCTTTTATTGGCTGTTTGTGATTTTTCTAGGCAATTTTTTTCATTCAGTAGTTTGCCATTGCTTTCTGAACGGTACGGCGCTTATACCATTGTTAAAAATCCACACAAAGCGATCTGCTACCAAACCGCCTGCAGCAGGTTTCGAACCTGGTTTATCTGGATTATGAAACTGCGTTCATATCCATTAGGCCACAGACGCCGGAGATGCTTTACTTACAATAAAAAGGTTCTATGTTTTATTCTATGTTCAGGCTAGTTTTTTCTCAATTTTTTGTCCACATTAGCTGTAATCATTGATATTCATTTCCTTGTTCACACCCAATGGAGCATGGGGCCCTAGTTTAATATGGCACCCTTGCCAGAAGCCTGCAAATAAAGCCCCCGTTCTCCTTTAGTGGTAGTTTCTGTAGCAATGTGTTTTACATGACAGGGTTGCCAGCCTCATGTGTAACCTTATATTAGTGTTTAAAATAAAGGGTCCCAATGACACTTGTAAGCACCAGTGGAACACAAAATTGAGAAGAAAATGCTTGGGATGGATAGGACACAGACTGAGAAAACCTGTTGATAGCATTACAAGACAATCCCTGTTCTGGAACCCCCAGAGTATAAGAGGTAGAGGAAGATCAAAGAACACATGGAGAAGAGAATTGGGGACAGACGTGAAGGGGGTGAAGAAGACAGGGAAAGACCTTGAGCAGACGGCACGGGACAGGAAGACTTGGCATAAGTTTCTTGAAGGCCTATACTCCTAGGGGAGCTGAAAGGTGAAAAAAGATGAAGAATGACATTTGTAAGGGATTCAGTTTTCAGTTACCGTCTATGTTGCCTACAGAAAGCTGTGATTTACCAGCAATAGAATTTGTTCTAGGTGTTATTTCTTCTGTGTTATTGTAGGTACAAGGTGTCTGATTGTGTTATTTTGTTCATTCTCTGTTAAGATTCTTTTCATATCGTGCCTGCTTCCCTGTGTAAACTGATCATTATTGTTATTTTCTATTGCATTCCTTATGGAGCATGGAGCCACCACAGTAAATAGTCCCCATGCAGGAAGCCTGCACCAAGCTCTCCATGTGCTCCTGCTCTACCAGTGGTTTCTGTGGCAATTTGTTTAACATGACGGGGTTGCCAGCCTCATATTAGTGGCCTTGCACGACAAACCTGATCAGTGAAAGAGCCCAGAAGCTATTTAAAAGTCTGTTTGGTTTTTAAAGACTATCTTCATTGCATACGAACAACTCCATCAGTGCTCCGACCTACTCCCTTAGATCACACAAGAAGGATCTCAGCACAGAGCACAAACACCATAGCACCGGCGAGAATCCCATGGTGTGTGTATAAGAATCACACATTCTATAAATATTTTTGTGGTGGGCAGATCTGTACTTTTTAAATTTTGCAACGGCAGCCAATTTATGGCCTACTCTTTACGATTTTGAACTGCCATGGGATTTTTAAAGTGCGCAACTTTGCACATGGGACCTCCTATATTTTTTTTTTGCTCTTTTCCGAGAAGGCTAGGCAACTGATCTCACTACCAAGGAGACCTGGGGGAGTATGGCGTCATTAGGACCACTGGTTTTGAGAAAAAAAATTCCATAAATCATATTCCCTTTACTGGGAATCGAATCCAGTAGCTTTAGAATTCAAGGTGGATACCACACCTCTTAGCCACTGTGACCACACAAAAAATGTCCGTGTAAGTGCAGATTTGAGCCACAAGTCTGAGAATTCATTATAAAGAAATTTTATATCTTAGTTTGCTTACTCACAGTTTACACTTTCAGTTATTTGTGTGTGTGTGTGTGCGTGCTCCTTATAGAGCCTAGAACAGCTGATTCCCCTTGCAGAACTCTGCATCAGCGCGCCCCCCCCAGAAGCAGCGGTTTCTATAGACATTTGTTTTACACGATACCTCATGTTTACATGTCATCATCATCATCATCATGTTCCTATTTCTTCCCTACGGAGCATGGATACATCCACTGAAGCTGGTCCTCTCGCAGGAAGCCTACACATTAACTCTTGCAGCAATGGTTTCATTGGCAGTTTGTTTAACATGAAGAGGTTGCCAGCTCCCCCCCCCCCCCCCCCCCCCCAATATAGATCCCTGACAACATAAATTAACATATAAACAATTTGTTAGTTGTCTATGTTCACTGACAATTTTATGAATAATTATGTACAACAAATTATGTGCAATTTCCATGAAATAAAAATGTATGTTTATAATGTATTTTGTCCATCATTTCCTGCAGGCTTCATTCGAGGTTTTTCTCTTCTTTCTTTCTCCCAATCTTGATCTTTAACTCTTAGTATACGAGCGGCCTTTTAGAAAGGCCGATGATCGATCCCTGTCAATAGCGAAAATGTATAGGTGAATGCATGTTTAAAACCACTGAACAATTTAGTTACGTGCATGATATAGGGGTTTAATTTCTTCACATTTTGATATATAACACTTTATGTTATCTTTATAAATAAATTATTTAGTGCAGATCGATCATCGGCCTTTCTAAAAGGCCGCTCGTATACTAAGAGTTAAGAAACATGAATCCCAGCATCACAATTGGCTACAGTATGGTACAAACTACTCAATGGGGTAACAAAGAGAGTTCTCCGGTGTTATATACAGCCAATACTGTCATACAGAAGTGAGTCATGGATAATTATTAAACAAACAGGAAAAGCACTGGAGGCCACAGTTTTACAGAAGAATGTTAAAAATACGTTGGACAGCTAAAATGAGGATGCCCTGAAAGAAGACAGTGCAAGAAGGAAATTTATTCCTCATTAGAAGGAAGCACTCAACTGAAGTGAACACCTTTAAATATCTGGGGTCCACTATATGTAGTGATGGAAGATCAAGTAAAGAAATCAAGACAAGACTCGAGATGGCCTCAGCTGCCATGACAAGGCTGAATGTGATCTGGAAAAGTAACATCAGTTTTCCTGTGAAGATCAAATTATACGAGGGACAGTCAAAAAGTAATGCCTCGTAATTTTTAATTTCATTCAATAGGCAAGAAAACAGATAAAATTCACATTGAAATGTAGACCCAAGTCTGAACTTCAAAAATTTATTTCTCAATGTAGTCTCCGTTATTTGTTACGGTTTTTGTCCATCTTCTCACAAGGGCATGTATCCCCGCACGGTAAAAATGTGTGTCCTTTTTCCTAAACCACTGGCGTACGGCGCGTTTAAGGGTCTCAGTGTCCTAAAAATGATGTCCGCGAAGATCTTCTTTCAGTGGTCCAAACAGATGGAAGTCAGAAGGTGCAACAGCGGGACTGTAAGGGGGATGTGGTAATAAAGTCCAGCCAAATTCTGCAATCGCATCAATGGTGCGTTTAGCGGTGTGTGGCGTGGCATTATCGTGCAACAGTAGTGCAGTTCTCTGATCTTTTAATGGGTAAAGTCGCCGAAGACGACCTCTAAGCTTCTTCAAAGTTTCAATGTAATGGTCTGCATTCACCATGTTTCCCTGTTCCAAGAAGTCGAGAAGAATCACACCCTTCTCATCCCAAAACACGGAGGCCATAACTTTCCCTACAGATGGTGAACTTTTGAACTTCTTTCTTGTCGGCGATGTTGTGTGATGCCATTCCATTGACTGCCTCTTGGATTCTGGTTCAAAAAAATGAACCCAAGTCTCATCACCTGTCACAATATTCGATAAAAACTCTTCTCCTTCAGTTTCGTAACAGTGCAGGAGGTTGATGGCTATGGTTTTCCTTGTTTCTTTATGTCTGTCTGTCAACATTCTGGGTACCCACCGTGCACAAACTTTTGAATAACCCAGGTCTTTAATGATGTTCTGGACACTGCCTTTACTAATGGACAACATGGAAGAAAGTTCATCCAGTGTTACCCGACGGTCACCACGAATGATGCCATCAACTCGATGAATGTTGTGTGGAGTCACTGCGGTAGACGGACGACCAGTCCGCTTTGCGTCAGCATTGAGGATTGACCCACTTCAGCTTCGTCACAACGATGTACCCAAAGTCGGACAGTGCTAACATCCACTGTTGAATCTCCATAAACATTCTTCAAACGTTCGTGGATGTGAATTGGGGTCTCGCCTTCAGCATTGAGGAATTCTATGACATAACGTTGTTTTAACTGAACGTCTTTGGCAGCCATTTTTAAACTGTTACAGTGGTGCCACCTGTTACTGAAACAGGTTGGTAATGCTATATAGTGCAGAAGAGTGTTTGAGGAATCCTGCTAAATTTACAAATTGCACACCGATGCAGTATTTACATACATAAAAAATAGGAGGCATTACTTTTTGACCTTCTGTCGTGAAACATTCTAAATCCACATTTATAAATTAAAAAGTAAATTACTAGAAGGAAAGAAGAATGGTAACAGACCAGTGCTTTTCCCAATAGCGTACACCTGCGTTGTAGAATGCCATAATGACTGAACACGAGATCCCCTTTTCCTACTTCGTCTGCATATTGTAACGCTTTCACGTTTGCTAGTAAAGCCTACTGCATAAACTACACGCGGTTCAAAAATAAAACTGGTACTGTGTTTCTTAGAAAACCTTGAGATACGCAAGCTGCTTAATGACCTAGATACACAAATACTAGCATTAATGAATTATATACACTACGTTAACCTAAAAAGGATAGACGGACTTAGGATAGAGAGAGAGAGAGAGATGTACTGAGGAACGCATGCAACACTAACACGCAGTCTCGCGATATAAAATAATGCCACCCCCAAGCGAAAGGCATGAAGGCTTGATTTTTTTTTCAAATAAACAGTGACAAAAAACACTACCAATACACGGTTAGGTTTTGAAAACATGTTTAATGCTTATTAGGAAACATGACATTCTACTGTTTTATGTCTAAACTCCTGACATTAGTCTGACAGTACAGAAGACACCCCATAGTATGGAAGTGAGGAGGTGGTAACAGCACGACTATCCTAGAAGAAAATACATATTTTGAACGCAGCCACTTAGCTCCCTTAAAACTTATATATTTGGGTGCCTTAGGACTTGCTGACAAAGAATATGTTAGGTTTTAAGCAATTAGTCTAATAATTAACAAATTATAGCCATAATACTAGAGTGAGGTTGTCAGACAACACAGGATCATTTTTGCTCATAATGGCGTGTTTGGACACTGCTTTGGAAAAAAATGAGGCCACCATGTTAAGTCCGATTTGATTGGCTAGAATAATATGTAAGGCTAAGCATGATTAGTCGATTGCAAATACTATTTTTGGTTGTTAATAGAAACGATAGAAAGAGTACATTTTTTTCAAAAGCTTTTGTAAACATGGTCCCATTGGCTAGACCATTTGATATAGTCAATTAGGAGCGTCAGTTCAGGGCCACTTTTTGAAAATCCAAGTTGTAAAAGCAAGTGCGTTGAGATCCAGCTCATATTTTTCTAAATAAAAGCCTGGGACAGAGGCAGATCGGAATTGTGCCATATTCATCGCCAGTCAACGTATTTGTTTAATATTTCCATGAATTGTGATAAGCTAGACATTTGATATCTTTTTGATGAAAATTGAATGTGAATTGATAATGTATGTCTGTTTGTGTGTGGTTCAGTAATACACCAGAGGCAAAACCTAGATATTGCTCCACCATTACCAAAACTTGTCGAAGAGAAGTGAAACTGCATGGGATTGCCAAATAGTACTATGACACCTATCTTATTGAATAGAAGGAAATAATGCTGGAATTGCAGAGGCGTTGTACCATTAGGGAGAGGAATACTGGTGTAAATTGTTTCAGGTGAAGCTAGCAGTTGGCCTACCGCGCTGAACTCTGTGTTTGTTATGTATTGTGTTTCAGTGTGGAAATAGATTATAAATTAGTTCTGAAGTAGGAGGTACAACCTTCTTGTTTCAGAGACCGTGGTACTAAACTATTAAAGCAGCACCTGGTCTGAGTTTTGCTGAATCCAGAGGCTGGCAGCATACTCCTTGGTCAAGATAGCGACCAGTGTTGTTTCTCAAGAATACGGTGAAGCAAGCGAGCAGAGGAGACTGTTTCCTGCCGCCCTCACAGAAGATAAGATTCGTTGGCCAGAGCAGCTCAATCTTTTGTCCCCCCCCCCCCCCCCCCCTCAAAAATTGACAGTATCTTAAATAAAGAGGGACAATTAATTGTTTCAAATGACAGGAACTGTGAACTTTTCCAATACTATTTCCACCAGAAACAAACACTTGAAGTCATGATGACAAACAACCACCTAGCTTGAAAAAGCCAGTATTACCTCATAGTACTACATCACAACTTACACACATATTGTAATAATAATAATATATGTCAATACAAAGATCATATCTATAAATTGTGTACATACAACTTGTAATTACATTTGATTGTGATTCCTGGTTCACTTTGTAGTTGAATCAGGATATCTATTATTGAAAGGAATTAATACATATTTTAAAAGTTACACTTGACTTATTAAGATAGTCTTATAGAGTGTTCTATGTGTGTGAGTGTCACCGTGTTGTAAAGTATTGTGGATTAAACTAAATTGTTTATCTGTCTGTTGGTTGTTGTGAACATACACTTCATCACTTTCATAACCCTAGACATTCAACATAGTCATCACAATATTCCAGAATAATTCTGACTGAGGTCTAAATGTGGTAGCAAAGTAAGGTCATCTGTAATACACCACACTTATTAGACACAGATACCTTCACAGCTGATCTCAGCCAGTACACTAAGTCCCCTATAAATATTTATATCATCCCACTTTACCACATATATTGGGGTCCTGTCCGGGATTTTGAATCTTCTCCTATTGCATATATTTGGGGGTAATTCACTTCAGGGAATAATAAAGAATTAAAAGGTATCCTTGGGTGGAAATAAATAAGGTTGAGCTCTCAGTGCTTGTGGTTGTCCTTAGTTAATTACTCATAGATAAAATTGTTTAAGTTAGACATTGTATAAATTTGCCTGTTAGAAAATGGCCGACCTGGCAAAGTTTCGATCTGCTGCTGTGCAGACTGCTAAAGAGTTAGGAATGGATGGGCAAGTTACGATTGCTTATGTCACTACTGAATGTGACAAATATATTGAACGGGAAGAAAAAAGATTAGAAAAAGAGGCAGAAAGAAAATTAGAATCTGATAGATTGGCCGAAGATAAGAGAATAGAGGCTGAAAAAGAAATTAAGAGGTTGCAGATTGAGGCTGACAAAGAGGCTAAGAAATTGGAGGCGGATCGGGAGGCAGAGATTAAAAGGCTCCAGTATGAAGAGAAGAAATTGGAGGCAGAAGAAAGGAGACAGGCTGCAGAAAGGGAGGCAGAAGAAAAAAGATTGACTGCAGAGAGGGAAGCAGAAAAGGAGGAGAAGAGATTACAAAGGGAGCACGAGTTACGACTAAGGGAGTTGGAATTTCAAGGCCATGCTCCTGAAAATGGTGCCAGTCCCTTTACCTCCGATGCCACTGCTAGTCAGGGAGCCTCAACCTCAGCTATGAACTTTCATTTAGATCATTTTGTTGAGAAAGACGATGATATCGAGAGCTATCTAAATAGATATGAACTATTAGCTACCACGTATGGGTTAGAGAAAGAAAGGTGGAGCTTAAAGTTATCTCAAGGACTTCGTGGTATGGCTTATGATGTTTTCGCCAGAATGAGCAGAGCTGATCAAGAAAATTATGACATGCTAAAGCAGGCTCTTTTGTTAAGATATGAAAAGAATGGTGAATTTTATAGAAAAAAATTTAGGAATGCTAAACTACTGTCAGGTGAAACCTATCACCAGTTCTCTGCACGGTTAGAGACATACTTGGAGAAATGGACTTCTCTGGGGAAAACCCAAGATCTTAAGGAAATGATCCTTATAGAACAATTAAGAGAGTCCATGGCTCCAGACCTGAGAAAGTTTCTCATGGAACAAGGTGCAGAGAGACTGGGTGAGTTACTAAATGTTGCTGAAAGGTATCAAGCAGCTCAGGCAGAGGTAACAAGTAATAAAAAGAAACAGGTAGATAATTTTAAGGCACCACAGAATTTTAATGAATTTGATCATAGAGATCAAAACAAAGGTAAGCATCAGTTTGATAGGCCACGTTATGATAATAAACATAAAACCCCACAATTCAGTGAAAGGAAATATGATGACAGGAAACCCTTCAGACAGGAAGGAAAATATTGTCAAATATGCAGGATGCAAAATCATAATACTAGTGAATGTGGTAGGAAAGTTCCTCCATATCACGCGGCATGCATGATAACAGTGGACAAGGGGAAGAAGAAACTGACAGAGAATCATATAAATCTTCAACATCCCCCCATCTGTGAAGAAGTGACATGTAATGGTGCCAAGGTTAGGTGCCTTTACGATTCAGGTTTAGAATATGACTCAGTTGTGAGTGCAACCCTAGTGCACCCTGAACAGTATACCACAGAGAAAGTGGAGATACAAGGGGCCGTAAAGGGAATATCCACCATGACACTTCCCATAGCCAAGATCAATGTAGAGACAAGGTACGTGGAAGGAGTGATTAGAGCAGCCGTGTGTGACGACCCTAATTACCCGCTGGTGTTAGGAAGCAAATATGTTTTTCTAGGAAGCCCTGTAAAACCTGTGGTAATGGCCACGCTTCAGGTCAGGTCGACCCCTAGTAGAACGGAGGAGGAACCACCACTAGTTTATTCTCATAAGCAGATGACAGGTTATGGGTTGAGATGATGACTCAACTTTCAATCAGTCATTGAGTATGGCCTGGGAGTACTCATGATGTCAGTAACACAATGTGACCAACTAGAGTGCATTCAAAATGAAGGGATGTGTACAGTCTTTGGCTGTACGCGAGATATCCCCATAGTGACAATGAGGTATATGCTTGTAGTGCTGTCAATTAGATCCAGATATGCGATGGCCTAGGCAAAAGCCTATATGTGAGTAACCACAGACAAATGGCACCCCCTGCATGGAAACATAGCTGACATTAAGGGAGCAAGAATAAAGAGGGGGATGTCATGGATGGCAAAGGCAGAGACAACGATCAAGCAGGTGACCACAGTTGAAAATATATTCTAAGGGGAATAGTGGAGTAAGACAGATGAGAACTGGATTAACTACCAGAAAGTCATCATCAGTTTTGGCAGAGAGTGTAGAACTTGGGGCAATGGGAAAGCAGAACTGGAAATTAATCAACTGATACATGATTATGCCGGAGCTAATGATGTGTATACTGATGGGTCTGTGATCCGTGATGAGAAATCAAGTTGGGGCTTCTCTGCTAGGGTAAATTGCCGCTGAACATAGCAAGCCTACAAAAGAACAACTTCCAGCATGAGAATGGAGGTAGAGGCAGCTACTACAGCCGTAAGGTGGCTAACTGAAACTTCATTAACGAAGGCAGTCATTGTGTCAGACTCTCAGTCCATGCTTTGAAAGGTTCAAAATGGTTGGCTAAGGCATGAATGAAAAATATTCATAGAAGCTTCGAATCTGCTGGAATAGGTGTGGATCTATGTCCTGGTCATGCAGGGGTACATGGTAATGAGAAAGCTAACAAACTAGCATCAAGAGAACCAACAGTGGGGACACTGGATATGGATAAGGGAGATATACTAAGAACAATTAGTGATCGCCTGTTAGAGAATGACACTGCAAGAGATGAATCATCAAGGTTAAGACTGTTGGAATTTGGCATCAAACGTAAGGCTAGCAGAGATGGACATATGAGAGGATGTATATGACACGTATACAACCAGCGAGCTATAGGAACAGTTTGCATTCATTCTCTTTGACATACACTGAGGGAGACTAGGGGCACCTATGGGTTTGCGCAGAGTGCAATGATGTCGATTCTGTTCAACAATAAAAATAACACCATCCCTTTAATTTCTGTCTCCAGTTCTCTTCATCTGTTTTTCTACCTGCCTCTACCTCTCTTACCCTGGGGAATTCCAGAACAAGGTAATGCAATCAACAAGTTTCCTCAACATTTGTCCCACCCATCATCAGCATCCCCTTGCCATCCCCTCTGACACAGATAGACATAAAAAAACCACACACACGCACACAAAACAAAAATGGAAATTCATGCTGCTTTGACAAATAAGTGTATAAAATAAACAACGTAAGAAAATTACACATGAACACAAATCTCCCTCTCCAATCTTACAAATAAGCAGTTAATTTCAATACAATGCAGAAAGCATCTGTGTTTGTCTTGTGACAGGTGAGTTTCTCAAATCAGCTCAGAAAATTATTCTGTCAAATCCGTGTCCAGTTTGCTCTAAGTTAGTTTTTACTCCCATGTCAAACAAGCTATATCCGGCATTCTCCATGTTTTAAACACATAAAGAAGGGAAACCCGAGGCCTGTAAACAGTAAATAAATTAGTGGTGCTTAGCTGGCAGGGAGGATAGTGTGATTCGCTTCCATAACTAGGCAGGGGTGCTGGGTTCAATTCCCCAATAAGCCACTCATGTCTGTTGTTTTTCTGTTGTCTAGTTTTCTACTTCTTTATTATTCACGAGTGCCTGAAAACATACCTTTATGTGTGTGTAATATTTATATTCTCAATGCCCATGTAAGCAAGCTAAAATCTCAACGTCTTGTTATAAAAGCTGTATACTCACTATCTGTTAAGTAAGGAACATTCCTTCTGTCTGATACAAGAAAATGAGGAGGCCTGCATTAAGATAATGATGAATGGCAAGGTAAAGGGAAATAGAACACAGAGAAGTGCCCACGTTATGGCCACATAAAGGGAAATAGAACAAAGAGAAGTGCCCACATTATGGCCACATAAATGGAAGGGTAAAGGGAAATAGAACAAGGAAGTGCCCACGTTATGGCCACATAAATGGAAGGGTAAAGGGAAATAGAACAAAGAGAAGTGCCCATGGTATGGCCACATAAACGGAAGCATAAAGGGAAATAGAACAAAGAGAAGTGCCCATGTTATGGCAATATAAACGGCAGCATAAAGGGAAATAGAACAAAGAGAAGTGCCCATGTTATGGCAATATAAATGGAAGCATAAAGGGAAATAGAACAAAGAGAAGTGCCTATGGTATCGCCATATAAATGGAAGGGTAAAGGGAAATAGAACGAATAGAAGTGCCCATGTTATGGTCACATAAATGGAAAGTTTAAGGGAAATAGAACAAAGAGACATGCCCATGTTATGGTCATATAAGGTAATGGGAAATGGAACATAGAGAAGTACCCATGTTATGGCCATATAAATGGAAGGGTAAAGGGAAATAAAACAAAGAGACGTGCCCATGTTATGGCCATATAAACTGAAGGGTAATGGGAAATGGAACAAAGAGAAGTGCCCATGTTATGGCCATATAAACGGAAGGGTAAAGGGAAATAGAACAAAGAGACGTGCCCATGTTATGGCAATATAAACTGAAGGGTAATGGAACAAAGAGAAGTGCCCACGTTATGGCCAAATAAACGGAAGGGTAAAGGGAAATAGAACAAAGAGAAGTGTCCATGGTATCGCCATATAAATGGAAGGGTAAAGGGAAATAGAACGAATGAAAGTGCCCACGTTATGGTCACATAAATGGAAAGCTTAAGGGAAATAGAACAAAGAGACATGCCCATGTTATGGCCATATAAACTGATGGGAAATGGAACAAAGAGAAGTGCCCATGTTATGGCCATATAAACGGAAGGGTAAAGGGAAATAGAACAAAGAGAAGTGCCCATGTTATGGCCATATAAACGGAAGGGTAAAGGGAAATAGAACAAAGAGAAGTGCATGTGTTATGGCCATAAGGTCTTCATTAGGACCAAATGAACACAAATAGAAAAGGAAGAAAGTGTGAACTAAGTTCTGTCTGTTATGTAAGATGTATTATGTAAATATACTCTAAGTGTGCTATGCAAGCTAAATCTTGCAGCCTGTTACGTAAGCTATATTCTGTTATGTAAACTATATTATTTGTCAATTTGTAAGCTATTAGGTATAAAATTAGGTATAAAATGGACAAATGGAAAATTCCTGGGGGACCTGGATTTCGCAGATGATTTAGCATTCTTAAGTTCAACACCCAGACAATCCCAAGAAGCAGTAAATAATTTGTGTCATCTCTCGGTTAAAATAGGTCTCCAAATAAATGCCTCTAAAACTAAAGCTATGAACTTTTCTAACGAGACCTTTGATATCATCTTGAACGGGGAAAAACTACAGAAAGTTGAAAGTTTCAATTATTTAGGCAGTAAAATGACTCAGGATGGTGACACAACAAGAGAAATCCATACTAGAATTGCTTTGGCAGCTAGCGCCTTCAATAGATTATCTAACATTTGGAAATTACGATCATTGAATATACCAAGCTTCGTCTGTTTAATTCAAATGTTATCTCAGTGTTAACATACGGTTGTGAGAGTTGGAAAATAACAAAATCATTGGAGAAAAAGCTGAATACATTCGAGAACAAATGTCTTAGAAAACTCATGAACATCAGTTGGAAAGAATTCAAGACTAATCGACAAATAAGAGAAGACTCTAGGCAGAAATATGTCTCCGACTATATAAGGAAAAGACGATGGTCATATATCGGTCATGTCCTACGAATGCAAAACAACAGAATACCACTACAGGCGCTCACTTGGGTTCCTGAGGGTAAGAGGAAAAAAGGAAGACCAAAAGAAACACTCAGAAGAACAATAATAAGAGAAGGAAGAACGTTGGGCCTAAATAATGTGCAAGAGCTAAGAGGAGTGGCGTCACAACGAACAACCTGGAGAGCACTGGTTTCTGCCTTATGCGCCGTGTTTGGTGCTTAAAGAATTTATTATTATATTATTATTAAGCTATAATCTGTCTGTCTGTTATGTAAGCTATACTTTCAATGTGTTCTGTAAACTGTATACTCCAAATTAGTTATGTACATTATACTTTCACAGTCTGTTATGTAAACTATACTCTCACAATCTGTTAAGCACTCGCAACGCTTTTTATGCAAACTATACTTTTACTACCTGTTAGTGTAAGCTATATCCCCGCTGGTTTGTAAGCTACACTCTTATGTATGTTATATAAAGAGTACTCAGACCTACTATTACTCACAATTTTCTTTGAAAACTATACCTCAATATCTGTTACACATACAAACTCACATTCCCATATTCTGTCTTTCTTAGACCGTCCCATTCAAATCAACCAGCTCAACCTGTTCCACATGAACTTTACTTTTGTTTTTTAAGTCATGTCATTTCATCCACAATTTTACACATCATCTTATCCAAACTGTCGCAAACTTCCATGTCCATCGCCTCAGATTTGATTTCGTCTGCTTGCCCCAGTGACTCGCTTTCTGTGAGGAGCGTTGAATCAACGCTGACATCTTCAGGGATGGCATTAGTAGCTGACTGAATCAGATCCAGCACCTGCGGTCATAGAAGTGACATATCCTGTTTTAAACGTTAAAAAAAAAACTAGCTGAGAAAGACAAATATACTAATAACAGTAGCAGCAAGAGAGTTACATATCAGTGTCAAAAATACAAGAAAAATAAAAAATAATGGGAAGCAGATATATAATCGTCTTCTCCAGTTATAACTGAAGATGGGGATGATGTGCCCTTGAGGTGATAACCCTCAGCTGCTTGTTTTCCTGGTGTTCCTTTTGGCACATTTTTCTTTGCTTGTTTTATGAGCTTCTTTTCACCCAATCTGACATGATGCTGTAAGGTGCTTGTCCACTTGGTGCGACTGGAGGCTTCGTCCTCCCAGAACGCTAGATTTATGTCCAGTGCGTTCATGTCTCACTTGCACACATCTCTGAACCACAGCTGTGGTCACCGGATGGTTTGTTTGCCACCTGCCAGTTGTCTGTATAAAATATCTTTTGGGACATGACTATCTTCTATGCGGCAGACATGGCCAAGCTAGCGTAATCTGCACTGTCTAAGCAATGTATACATGCTCTGAAGGCCCCCACATGAAAGCTCCTTGACATTTGTCACTTTTTCCTTCCATGAAACACCAAGGATGTGGCCTAGACATCATAGACAGAAGGTACTGAGCCTTTTTTTCTTGCTTAGCATAGGTTGTCCATATACCGCTGCCAAACAGAATCATGCTGGTGATGCAGGCATCACATACCAGCAGACTTGATGACCCCATAAAATCAAAGCTATAATAACTGAAGAAGTCTATAGTATATTTTCAAAACTATGTGAATTTCACTTGGGAAGTAACACTGAAGAACTTGTGCTGAGGTCATCAGGGTAACAGAGGTAGGATCCTGTTACACGCCCACTGAGACATATTGGGAATATGGTGTTGGGCTCATATTTTCTTGACCAACAGAACACTAGAGGTGATGTGGTCAGCATCACGCTGGCCGCCTTAACCTTCCCAGAGTTACTCTGGTACCCAATTCATGAGGCTGGGTTGACCCCAGAGTCTTTTGCAGTCTAAGAAAAATCCCACTTCCAGTGGGGATCAAACCATGGCCCACCGGGCTGGGAAGCCAGTGCACTAACCACTGTGCTACCATGGCTTCAACAAAGGTGGGGGAGGCCAAAAAACACACGGAGAAGAGAACTTTTGATAGAAATGAAAGGGATAAAAAAAGACCCTGAATTTATGGTACAAGACAGGAGGACCTGGCATGAATCTGTTCACCTCAGCAGGCTGAAGAGTGATACATGAACAACAACAAAGATGGACAAATAAATCAGGATGTCAATGTCAATATTAACAAAGCCAGACGGGTTTTCATCTCTCTCCAACACAGATGAAATTGGGTAGTTCTCTTCCCAAGAAAATCAAATCAGGCTGTCAGCACACAAGTAAATTCAGTCCTGTTCTATGGTATGGAAACTTGGCAGGTCACTAAAAGTATCACAGTAAAACTTCAGACCTTCACCTGGAGATTCCTCCATCGTATTCTCTGTATCAGACGGCCAGGTGTAATGACAAACATGAAAAGGTAAAGGTAGTCTCACAGCAGATAATGCCATAGTGGAGTGAAGTGTTAGAGACTTCACTATACTTGATTCAGCATCGAGATGTGTGGGTGACCAGTTCCCTTCCTCGCTGCCTTTTCTTTCCCTGAGTCAAGACAAAAGTCAGGTACCCATTTACAGCTGGGCAGACTGCAGTGTTCCGTGAATCGAACCTGGTACCTTTGCCGTGAGAGACCAGCTCTCTGTCAATCATACGCTCAATGACAAACACAGACCCCATTATAATTCACTCATCCTCCTTCAGCTTCCCAAAGAGAACTCATGTCAAATCCTCTTGCCCCGGGGCCACTAGCTCAAGATCTTTCCCTGCCTTCCTCATTCCTGTCTCCAGTTCTCTTCTACACATCTTTTTCTATCTCCCTCGTTCGTTCGTTCCATCCTTAGCCACCGACCGACAAAGCAGTCTGTGGCCAGAGCGCCTAGAGGCGCCTTAGGGCAACAAGAAATCAACTGTTGTCCCGTTACGCCTAGTGGCGTTTATTGGTACAACAGAAAATTAATTGTTGTTTCCGTAATCAGAGTGACTGGCAAGCGGATGATCAGCCCGCTGTGCCCTTCTATCTCCCTACACCACTCTTAACCTGTGGGTTCCAGAACAAGGACTGTCTTGTAATACTATCAATAGCTTTCCTCAATGTGTGTCCCATCACCAGCATCTTCTTCTCATCTCCTGTTCCACTGGCACCTGTCTGGTTCTTGTCATCAGTTCACATAGCTGACTTCTGAAGACTTCTTTACTGTTGTTTATGCTGTTCTCCATGATTCAGAGCCATACAATAAGATTGTATTCATGTCTGAATTCAAGTTTTTGTCTTGACTTCTTTTTATTTCCTATAAACCTGGACCTAAAGGTAGTCCCTTAGCAGATACTGCCGTAGGGGAGTGAAGTGTTAGAGACTTCACTATACTAGGTTCAGCATCGAGAGGTGTGACCAGTTCCCTTCTTCACTACCTTTTCTTTCCCTAATTCAAGAGCAAAGTAAGTGGCATACCCTGCATGGGAACATAGCTGAAATCAAAGGAGCGAGAAATAAGAGGGGGATGTCATGGATGGTGCAGGCGTGGGAGACTATTAGACAGGTGACCCCAGTTGAAAGTATATTCAAGGGAGAATAATGGAGAAAGTCAGATGAGCGCTGGATGAACTACCAGCAAGTCATCATCAGCCTTGATAGAGAATGCAGAACTTTGGGCCAATGGGAGAACAGAGCTGGAAGTTGATCAGCTTATAAATGATAATGCTGGGGATGACGATGTCAGTGTCTACACTGATGGGTATGTAATCCGTGGTAATAAATCAGGGTGGGGCTTCTCTGCTAGAGTAAAAGGCAGAACCGTCGCTGAACATAGCAGGATTACATGATGATAACCTCCAGCACGAGAATGGAGGTAGAGGCAGTTACTGCTGCCTTACGATGGCTGTCTGAGACTTTATTAACAAATGCATTTATTGTATCAGACTCACAATCCATGCTTCGAAAGGTCCAAAATGGTTGGCTTTGACATGAATGGAAAACCTCCATAGAAGCATCGAATCTTCAAGAACTGATATGGATCTACTGTCCTGGTCATGCCGGGGTACGTGACAATGAAAGAGCTGACAGACTAGCTTCAAGAGCACCCATAAAAGGTGCATTGGCCATGGATAAGGAAGAAATACTGAGGGCAATTCATGTTCGTCTATTAGAAAATGACACTGCAATCGATGAATCATCAAGGCAAAGACTGCTGGAATTTGGCATCAAACGTAAGACCAGCAAGGATGGACGTATGAGAGGATGCATCCGCCGTGTATACAACCAGAGCGCAACTGGAACAATTAGCATTCATACCCTTCGGCATTTGCTGCGGGAGACAGAGCACCTATGGGTTTGCCCGGAGTGCAATGACGTCGATTCTGATCAACAATAACAAGAGCAAAGTCAGGTACCCATTTACAGCCATGTACACTGGAGCGTGACGATACTGTGAATTGAACCCAGCACCTTTACCGTGAGAAACCAGTGCTCTAACCACTCCGTCAATAGGACGTGTCCTATAGACCTACTCAATTTTTAAAAAATAAAATAAAACCTGAGAAGAACAAACACAGCTGCAGATCGGCTAACAAAAATGGAGACTGGTATAACATACCCTCAGGAAACAACTAGCCATTATTTCCAGGCATGTCCTCTATTGGAACCGACAGGGGAAGAGAAGAGTGTGGTGGCCAAAGAGAACCTGGAGAAAAACAGCAGAAGAGGTAGCCAAAAGCAACCAAAACCTCATGGGTGAAGCTGAACGACAACTCAAAATACGAGGGGCGGTTGAAAAGTTTTGCACTTTACTAAGAAAGCGTTAAGACAGGCGGGATTGCTGTGTATCATTGTAAAGACACACTATTGGTTTACATTTCCCGCGCGTACATGGCGCGTGCGGGGTGCCATGTGAAAGAGAAATTGGCGGGAAACTGGTTCAGGTGGGTTCCCCGCCTTCTCACGCCATTCCAAAAGGAGCATCGAGCCGAAACATCCGCACAGGTGTTGGACATTTGCAGTGCTGACGAAGATGATTTTTTTCGTAGACTGGTTACTGTGGACGAATGTTGGGTGCATTTATATGACCCGGAGACTAAAAAAGCTTCGTGGACGTCGTTTTTCTAATGACCAGGACTTGATTACTGAACTAGAAACTCCTTCTGAATGAAACACGGTGGCATCACACTCCAGTCTTCTTCTTCTTCTTCTTTGATCCTTAGCCACAGACTGTCAAAGCAGTCAGTGGCCATCACGCCTGGTGGTGTCTTGTAGGGCAGCAACAAACTGCTTCTAATTTGTTCGGTCGGCAGCCATCCTTCGTACAGTGCCCCAACTCTGGTTCATTCCTCGCATCTCCACCTTCACAGTTCTCTGCCAAGTTGTTTTTGGTCAGCCTCTCTTTCGCTTTCCTTTGGGGGTCCATAGCATAGCTGTTCTTGTAATGGCATCGGGTGTCCTTTCTGAGGACGTGACCAACCCAACTCCAGCGTCTGCCAGCTATGATGGTGTGCATATCCTCTTGGTTACTCTGAAAGATTAGGAGAATTTTCCTTAGGCAGATTGTTTGGAAGGAGGACATTTCCTTCTCTGTTACTCTCCAGCATTCCGCACCATAGAGAAGCACAGAAAGTACGCAGCTCTCATTTAATCTTAATTTGGTGTTTGTGCTGGACTGAGAGGACTTCCAAATGTTATTGAGACTAGCAAAGGCTGTTCTCGCTTTATTCATTCTGTTGTTGGTATTCCTTGCTTGTTTCGCCGTCTGGTGTTACTATACATCCTATGTATGTAAATGTGCCTGTTCTAGCTTCTGGTTCCTTAACTCTTACTGTACGGGAGCTAAAACCACGTTTTTACGCGCTAGTTTAGCTATCGTTACCGTCGCGCGCCACTTCACGGGGCGAGCCGTAAAATTGGTACTAAACCCGCGCCACTTCACGGGGCTTGCCGGATTGTAAGAGTTAATGTTATTGGCTCAAGATTGGCCACATTGAGTGTCATGACCTCTGTCTACTTTAGACTGATTTTCAGACCCACCTGCTGGCTATGCTTATTCAGTCTATCTGTTTTTTCTTGGACGTGGTGATGTGAATGTGCGAGTAGTGCAATGTCATCTGCATTTTCCAGGTCTTCTAGTGTAGAAAACGTTGTCCATCTAATTCCTCTTGGACTGCCCTCTGTTGTCTGGCGCATCACCCAGTCTATGGCTGTCAAAAATAAGGTTGTTGATAAAGGGCATCCCTGTGGTACTCCTGTCTTCATCTCAAAAATTAGGTTGCTCATCCCAACGCTGCATGTAAAGTTAGAATAGAGGCTTTTTATAATGGAAACAATGCAGCTGGGAATTCCATAAGCCCTCAGTATTTTCCATAGGCCGTCCATGTGTATGCTGTCAAAAGCCTTTTCAAAATCAACAAAGTTAATGTATAGCTGTCTCTGCCATTCTGAGAACTGCTCTATACTGTTCCTGAGGGTGAATATATAATATGCACATCTTCTGTTCTTTCTGAATCCTGCTTGTTCTTTCCTCAGTTTATGGTCTACTGCTTTTGAAATTCTCTGGATAATTATCCTACCTAGTATTTTACTGGGAACTGCGAGGAGAGTAATTCCTCTTCAGTTGTTGCAGTCTGCAAGGTCACCCTTCTTGGGCAATTTGACAATTATTCCTTACGCTCCAGTCTACCCAGCTGTAAATGGGTACCCAACTCTGCTCATGAGTTAGGGAAGGAAAAGGCAGTGAGAAAGGGAACTTGTCACCCTCACCTCTTGAGGTAAGTGTAGGTGCTAACACTTCACTCCCCTACGGCAGTATCTGCCATGGGGCTAGAAACCTCATCATGTACAACAAACTACTAAGGAAACCACAGCTGCAAGAGGAGATAATGCAGGCTTCCTGTAAGGGAGCCAACTACAGTTATGGCTCCATGCTCCATAAGGAGCAAAAGGGTGATATAAATGAAAGACATAACACGGTTATTATAAGAGGGACGTGATGAGTCTACAGCTTGCCTTGTCATAATGCTCCTGAAATTTCTGTGCTATTTCTGTTCTTTTTGTTCGTTGTAACTCCAGCATAACTCTCAGTGTCTCTCGTGCTTGATGTGGCCTGGCATAAAATCACAACAACAAAATGTAATAATAAAAAGCACATAACAGCATCTGTTTAGAGGTAAAGAATGTTACATTAAAACAGACAGATATCTGTCTATCTGACTGAAACTTCATTAACAAAGGCAGTCATTGTGTCAGACTCTCAGTCCATGCTTTGAAAGGTTCAAAATGGTTGGCTACGGCATGAATGGAAAACATTCATAGAAGCTTCAAATCTGAAAGAGCTGGTGTGGATCTACTGTCCTAGTCATGCAGGTGTACGCGGTAATGAGAGAGCTGACAGACTAGCATCAAGAGCACCCACAGTGGGGACACTGGATATGGATAAGGGAGAGATACTGGGAACAATTAATGATTGCCTGTTAGAGAATGACACTGTAATAGATGAATCATCAAGGTTAAGACTGTTGGAATTTGGCATCAAATGTGAGGCTAGAGAGATGGGTGTATAAGAGGATGCATCTGTCGTGTATACAACCAGCGAGCTACAGGAACAATTAACATTCACACTCTTTGACATATACTGAGGGAGACTGAGCACCTATGGGTTTGCCCAGAGTGCAATGATGTTGATTCTATATAACTTACTTACTTACTTACTTAGTCGTTCCCCTTCTACCGTGAGGTGTAGAGGTTCTATATAACATTAACACTAAAACAGACTAGAAACTGTCAAAAATGAAAGCTAACACACCAGTCCGAATGTGAAATATCTCAATTTTGCTGCATATGGATCATAAAGAAACTACAGGTCGATAACCTTATATATGAACACCCGAAAACCAAAATATTCAGAAAATTTAAAGTTTCTTTTGATTACTTTGTTATCACATTTTAGGCAATTTCTGGCTATTTTTCAAATGTACATTGGACGACATGCCCTATTTATAGCGATTCAAGCTACTTTTCGAACGCAATTTGGAGACATCTGAAAACTAAAAAAATCTGGTTTCCAAAACAAATCTGTCTCCAAGGATTTCACATAAAGGGTTACAGATGTGTAACGGCTTTTGTGGTTAGCTATCAATAAGAAATCATCATTGTTACCCTTCTGCTCCCCCAGGAGCATGAGCCTTCAACAAATTCATGCTGTCCTGTGCCATCCACCCCGCCCCTCGTTCTTCCTCCACCTCTCCCATCCCAGGGACCCCAGAACACAGATATTTCTGCAACGCCAACAAGTTTCCCCAATGTGTGTCCCGCCCATTGTCAGAATCATCATCTTCTCATCTCCTGTTCCACTGGCACCTGACATCAGCACAGTTGCACACTGGTGATCCTGTCATACTGGCTCAGTCCTTTTATTCTAAGCAAGAACCCATCTATGAAAGCTTGCAACCTCCTGATTGATTCTGTTGCTCCCCATGTCCCAGAGCCACACAACAGGACTGCCTTAGGATTCTGATCTTTGTGTGGGAGTTAATCTCCCTTGCATTTCATACAACTCTCAAGGCAACAAAAGTGTCTCTCACTTTATGTATTCTTATTTTTATATCACTGTCGGCTCCTTCAACTTTGTATTGCTGCCAAGTTATATGTACGATTCTACAACTTGTTGGGTGTTTCCTCAAGTGCGACCTTGTTATCATTTTTATTCTCATAATCTTTGTCTTTTCCCTGTGAATTTTCAGATGCAATTGCTGTGACTTATCATTAAGTAATTTCATTATGTTTTGTACCTGGCTATGGTACAGGACAGACAAGTTGCTGTAAAATCTAGAATCAGAGATCACACAGAAACTCATTGTAATTGTAACCTTTGAGTTAGTTACCAGTCAGACATCATACAGAAATTGTTGGGTTGTCCACATATAATGTTACGCAGTGGGAGAGGGGGAAGGGGAAAGGGGGGAGGGGGGGAAATAGTCATAATTGTGTGACGATAGGGGAAGAGGTTTGGAAAAATATTACATCACACACGCTTCTTTCATAAATGATGTTCCCACTTTGTTCCGTAATAGTTAACTTTTATCTGCATAAATTAACTTTTCAACAATTGTTAACCTTTATCCACAATATTTAACTTTCATCCATAATAGTTAACTTTTATATGCAATAGTAAAAAACTCCCTTGTGGATGACTTATATTAATATTATGATCTCAGCTGAAATATCGGTTAATTGTTATAACCTTTAAATAGTTTAAATTATTTTTAATTAAATATTTTTTAAAAAAATGTAATATACACCTTAAAAAACAAAAAGAAGACAAAATAAATTGTACTGTGTAAGTTATCACCATTGCAACAACAGTCTGATGAGATAAAGACATAAACGTTTAGCAAGTTGGATCAACTCTCTGTGTGTGTGTGTGCATGTGTGTGGGAGGGGGAATAAAATGCAAATACTTTTATTTGAGTACTGCAAAGGTTGGGCCCTGTCTCGTGCTGGGACTGAGCAAATGAAAGGGAAGAGCTATGTAAAAGCCAGATTAATGCAAAATTTTACTTAAAATATTATTTTGTCTCCACTAGTTAGCGCACAGTTAACAATTTTGCCAACAAACCGGCTTTTCTGTACATAACTGTTATCAGATGCAAGACAAAAGGCAAATACTTGATGAGAGGTCATGGTTAGTGGTTCTGAAAATCCACAGTGAGAAAACAAAGATGATGAGAGTAAATATAGGAAACGATAACAAAACTGTACTTGAAGAAACATCACTACAAGATGTAGAAACATACATATACCTTGGCAGCAATATGGGCAGTTGGAGGAACATACAATATCAAAATAAGAATACAGAAGGCTAGACGAGCTTTCATTGCACTGGAAAGTATATGGAGATCAAAAGCAGTCAAGTCCAACACAAAAATCAGAATCTTCAATTCAAATGTCAAGTCAGTCCTATTGTATGGCTCTGAAACATGGAGAACAACAAAAACAACAATCAGAAAACTTCAGACTTTCATAAATAGGTAAAAATAAAAGGTAGTCTCAAAGCAGATACCTCTGTAGGGGTGTGAAGTGTTAGAGACTTCACAATAATAGGTTGAGCTTCGAGAGATGGGGTAACCAGTTCCCCTCCTGGCTGCCTTTAGCTTTCCCTTACCCTAGAGCAGAAGATGGATAGGAACGAACGAACGAACTTTATTTTCAAAGGGTTGAGAATTGGGCACGCAGGCCCGTCTGACATTCTGCCCTTCCTTTCTCTCGTCTTTTATACTGGTTTCATTTATTCTCACATACATTTTACCCATCAATTCAAGGAATTCAACGTTATAAAGGTAAAATAATAGCATACTCACATTCACAGTATCTAATTATAAACATGAAATAAAGTATGTTGAAAAATACAAACTAAGTATCACCATGAAACAAAATATGTTGAAAAACACTATCATCATCATTAAACCTACATTCGATATTATATCATTTGTTCGGAAAAATAATCACATTAGGGGGGCAGATAATCAGAACTCATAAAGTAATCGAAAAGTTTACGATTGTATGAATAGGGACTGAGGTTGTTATCTTTCAGATAATGTGGAAGATAGTTCCAGAGATGAGCAGCAGAGTAAGCTAAGCTTTTCTTGAATAAGTCAAGCCTAGGCTTGGGCACTTGTATTTTGTTAAGGCGTTGACTGCGTCTTTCACTGTATTTGAACATTGGCCACAGATATGTTGGAGCATTCTGTGACAGGATTTTGTGAACAAATTTAGCTTTGTTGAACAGAAAGCGCTTTCTTAGAGGCAGTATTTTGAGATCTTTATATAGATCTACACACTGTGCTTGGCAGTTGTCAGAAACTAGATGCACTGCACGCTTTTGTAGTGAATGGAGTCTTTTTGTATTGGACATAGAACAACCATCCCAGATTGTGGAGCAATAGTCAAGGTTTGTTTGTATGTGAGATATATAGAACAATTTACGTGCATCTTCATCTAGGAAATGTTTGATTTTAGCTAACTGGTAAACTTTCTGTGCCGTTTGCTTGGTCAGTGCATGAATATTTGAGTTCCAATTTAGATGCTGGTCAACGACTATTCTTTTATGTTCATTAACGTTTTCAATTGGTAAGGTACCAATATAGATCTGAAGTGTTGTTTTCTCTGAATTTTGTAATTTTTGTCTAGTTGATATTAACATGCACTTTGTTTTAATTATATTAATTAGCATGCGATTTCCGATGCTCCACCTAATCAGATTGTCTGTATCTTTTTGTAACAATAGTTCGAGTGTGTTGCAACTTGTATCACTCGTGTAGACAGTACAGTCATCAGCAAATAGGTCACAGGATGCGTGCTCGACGTGCAGTGGAAGGTCATTAATGTATATGGCAAAAAGTAGAGGCCCAAGAATAGAGCCCTGAGGAACGCCAGTATTTATTACGGTTGGGTTTGAGCAAGAGTTATTGTAAGAAACTACATGTTTTCTGTCTGACAGGAATGATTTAATTATCGTCACTAGTTGAAGGTTTACTTTTCATGTTTCTAGTTTTCTAATTAATATAGCGTGATCTATCATATCAAATGCTTTTTTAAAGTCTACAAAAACTGCCCCACATATGTTATCGTTATTAATATTAAGTGCCAGTTGTCAATCATCTTAGTTAGAGCTGTGTGACATGAATGTTTAGGTCTAAATCCCGACTGACTATCAATTAGCAAGCCGTTGTTAACTAGGTGTTGTAGTGTTATTTTATGTATGTGTTTTTCTAGTGGTTTAGATAGCGATGATATTAAGGAGATTGGCCTATAGTTACCAAAGTTATTATTGTCGGAAGAGCCAGGTTTTAAGAGAGGATATACCTTAGCGACTTTAAAGTGCCACGGAAAGTAACTCCGTGCGATACATTGATTGTATATGTATGTAAGCGAATCACTAATAGCTGGAGCCGCATAACGCAGTATTCGATTACTGACTCCGTCAAGTCCTGATGAGTTATTATCTTTAAGTCCTAGAAGATAGTTATACACTTCATTAACTGTCATAAACGGAATGTTGGATGGGATTGCACACTGAGCAAACTTGCTCTTAGCTTTACCAGGCAGTCCTTGTTCTGGAATCCCCAGGGTAAGAGAGACAGAGGAAGACCAAGGAATACATGCAGAACAGAACTGAAGACAGACGTGAAGAGGATGAAGAAGATATGGAAAGACCTTGAGAAGATGGCACAGGACAGGAAGACTTGGTATAAAGGATATGCTCCATCATATATGGACCACCCCCTGATCCAGATATTTACACATAATGCATGCAAACAAAAGATATTATAAATTTCATCGTCCATAAAAATTAGTTAAACGTACTAAAAATGACAGGCTTCACAAAAATATTTATAAAGACTTAAAGTTTAGTAACAAATACTTATAATGATTTACTTATAATGACCTTAAATTTAGTAAGAACAAGAAATTCAATTTAGTTTTTTTTTTTAAATACTTATGATGACCTGGTGTTTAACAAAAAATACTTATAATGACCTGATGTTTAACAAAAAATGCTTATAATGACCTGATGTTTAATAAAAAATACTTATAATGACCTGATGTTTAACAAAAAATACTTATACTATCGTTAACAATATTCCTTTCTTATTTATATATTAAACAGAATAGACTACAATAGAAAAAATAGACGAAAAGTTAAAGTTAAATAAAATAAACAACAAAAACTCATATACCTGAATTCATTGATAAGGTGGTGCATATTTATAAACAGCAGGTTAATGTCTTCCAGTTTTTCAGTCCGTTTTGGTGACTCTGGTGCTCGAATCAAGACATCTAGAAGGTCAAGAAAGTTGACCTGTTTGAAAACAATATGAATGCATTTTGATGTTATCTAAAAAAAAATGAATACATTTTGATGTTATCTAAAACAAAATGAATACATTTAGATGTTATCTAAAAAAAAAAATTAATACATTTTGATGTTATCTCAAAACTGATTTGTCATGCTGTATTAAAAATAAATTATATGGCACTGTACTGTAACATATTTACATTTATTTACTTATTTAGTCATTTCTCTTCTACCCTGGAGTGTAGAGGCTTGCCAGAGAGAGCACCATTAACTGTAACATTAGGTTACCAATATGGAACTGATGACAAGAACCAGACAAGTGCCAGTAGAACAAGAGATAAGAAGAAGACACTGATGATGGATAAAAAAACATACTGAGAAAAGCTCTTGATAGTGTTATGAGCAGGCCTTGTTCTGGAATCTCCATGGAAACAGAGGCAGAGAAAGACTAAAAAAAGAACACACACGAGGCAGAGAACTGGAGACAGAAGTGAAAATGATGAGGAAGATGTGGATAGAACTTGAGTGGATGGCACGTGACAGGAGAACTTGAGCTGATGGCACGTGACAGGAAGACTTGGCATGTGTTTGTTGAAGACCTATGCTCCTTGGGGAGCTAAATGGTATTGATTGATATTGTATTGTAACATTAGACTTGTGGGGTTCACGGGGGGTCTCTAACAAGATAAAGACAAAAATAATATTACTGCTCCCTCAGGGATGTCATACAAGGAATTAATCTGAGGTTATGCATAAGGCTGGTGACCTCCTCATGTAAATTACTGGTGCAGACTTCCTGCTGAGGTGCCCCCATGCTCCGTAAGGAGTGAAAAAGAAAATGAATGAATGAAGAATGGACGCATCTCCTTATAGAGCACATATTCTGAGCACCTATTCTCAAAACATCCTGAGACAGTCTGTATCACTAATGAAGATGAGAAAATAAGTTCTAAAACTTACTAAGATAGAATGGTTGAGTTTTTTCAATTCACGTTTGTGGTCATAGTTGTGTGGATACAATCTGCGGCAACCAGATGCTTCCAGCGGTCGAATAATTGTATCGTCAGCGGGAAAATGAGCACCAAACATGGAGTATGAATCCTGCAGAGAATAAAGAAATGACAGATGTGTCTGATTATAATAATGATTGAAATGAGTAAATCTTATGGCAGATTACATTAAAAAAAAAAAAACTTCACTTAAAACAAATGGAATAGTCTACAAAATTTAGCTGACAACGTATTCAGCTGCAGGTTGGTACAGTATCAACAAAGAATGTCGCAGCACCATCATCATCACCATCATCGTTTCTCTTCTTGCCCCTTATGGAGCATGGAACCATCACTGCAATAGATCCCTTTGCAGGAAGCCTGCATCAAAGTGGTTCATGTGCACTTGGTAGCAATTTCTTTATGATGATGAGGCCACCGCCAATCCCATGCACACCTTCATATTTGTCACCCTATTACAATATGCCTGAGACAACAGTAGACAAATTCTTTCTTTGTCACCTCAAAGACCCTCTTTTTCCCTTCAATAACACACGGGGAAGAGATCTGGAGACAGAAGTGAAAATGATGAGGAAGATGGAGAAGATAACTGGAGACAGAAGTGAAAATGATGAGGAAGATGGAGAAAATAACTGGAGACAGAAGTGAAAATGATGAGGAAGATGGAGAAAATAACTGGAGACAGAAGTGAAAATGATGAGGAAGACGAGGAAAGAACTTGAGCTGATTGCACTTGACAGGAGAACTAAGCATGCGTTTGTTGAAGACCTCTGCTCCTTTGCCCAGAGTGCAATGATTCAGTTCTTACTTACTGGGATGGACGTATGAAAGGATGCATTTGGCGTGTATATAACCAGCACATTTGAAGAACAATTTGCATTCATGCCCGTTGCCATTTGCTGAGAGAGTATGTGTTTGCCAGAATGCAAGGTTGTGTATTTTTATCAATAGTCACAATGGTTAGAAATTCTGAACCTAATCCTAATCTTAATCCTAACCATAATGACATGAGCGATTTATTTGGATGGCTTCAAAGAACGTCCCACTATTTTTCATTTCATCCTGAACAGCCCTGAACGAACGAACGAATGAACTTTATTTTCGAAGGGTAAAGAATTGGGCGCGCAGGCCCGTCTAACATTCTGCCCTTCCACTCTCATTAATCTTGCATACTATATCCTTTCATTCCCACATGATGCTTTAAGCATTAATTTAAAGGCATGCAAAATTCCCAGGATTCAAGCTTGATTCCACCTTGCTCAGTCGGCGGCCATCCTTCGTACAGTGCCCCAACTCTGGTTCATTCTTTGCATCTCGGCTTCCACAGTTCTCCGCCAAGTTGTTTTTGGTCGGCCTCTCTTTCGCTTTCCCTCAGGGGTCCATAGCATAGCTGTTCTTGTGATGGTATCAGGGTCCCTTCTGAGGACGTGGCCAACCCAACTCCAGCATCTGCCAGCTATGATGGTGTGCATGTCCTCCTGGTTACTCCGAATAAGTAGTTCTTGACCGCACTCCACCTCCACGTGGTGGTCCTGGAAACAGTCTGCAGCTGTGCAGGCTGGCTGAGCGAGTGTGGATCGAAATGGGAAGGCAAACCCGGTCCTAAAAAATGCCGTGCAGAAGTCGGATGTGTCGACCGAAAGGTGCAGATATCACAGCTACGTTGTAAACAGACACAACGCAACCACCGTCCTTTTCAGGGCGAACGAAGAAGAAGAAGAAGAAGGTTGCTGATGGTGTTTGGCCAAAAGATTCTGAGAATTTTCCTTAGGCAAATTGTGTGGAAGGAGGACAGTTTCGACATTTCCTTCTCTGTTACTCTCCAACATTCTGCACCATAGAGAAGCACAGAAAGTACACAGCACTCATACAGTCTTAATTTGGTGTTTGTGCTGTACTGGGAAGACTGGAAGTTGTTAATGTCCTTGCTTGTTCCGCCATCAGGTGTTACTATGCATCCTAGGTAAGTAAATGTGTCTGTCTGTTCTAACTTCTGGTTCCTTGCTGTTATTGGCTCAGGATTGCTCACATTTAGTGTCATGACCTCTGTCTTCTTCAGATTGATGTTCAGGCCAACCTGCTGGCCATACTTATTCAGTCTGTCGGTTTTGTCTTGAATGTGTTGATGTGAATGCACGAGTAGTGCAATGTCATCTGCATTTTCCAGGTCTTCCAGTGTAGAAAATGTTGTCCATCTAATTCCTCTTGGACTGCCCTCTGTTGTCTGGCGCATCACCCAATCTATGGCTGTCAAAAATAATGTTGTTGATTATCTTGCCTAGTATTTTACTGGGAACTGAGAGGAGAGTAATTCCTCTCCAGTTGTTGCAGTCTGCAAGGTCGCCCTTCTTGGGCAATTTGACAATTATTCCTTTACTCCACTCTGTTGGAGTTGTCTCAGTTTCCCAGACTTGTGCAAATAGTGGTTCTAATAGTTCTGCTGCTAGTTCAGGGTCTGCCTTGAATAACTCTGCATTTAGATTGTCGTGACCAGGCGCTTTTCCATTTTTCACCCCTTTGATAGCTGTAATGATTTCTTCTTTTCATGGGATGTCTGTATTTACGTCTAAGTCACTTTCAGCCTCAGGAACATTCAGCTGAGTCTCTGGTGGTTCCTTATTCAGTGTTTCTCTGAAGTGCTCTGCCCATCTTGTTTCCTGCCCCTGTGCCGTGGTGATGAGATTTCCTTGCTTGTCTCTAACTAACATTATGTTGTTTGCACCTCATTTTCCACTGATAGTTTTAGTTATTTTAAAAACCGTGCTTTGTTCATTTCTCAGTGCTGCCTCTTCTGCCTGTCTTGCAAGGTCATCCAGAAATGTCCTTTTGTTAGCACAGGTTTGACGTTTTAGTTCCTTGTCCAGCTGACTGTACTGTTCACTATATATTGCCTTTAACCTGGGAGACTTAGCTTCTGTTTTCTCTCTTTTCATTTCCTTTCTCTTCGCTATGGTGTTTAGCGTTTCTGGTGTTATCCAGTCTTGGCTCTTTCTTTCCTGGAATCCCAAGCATGACTTGCTGCTTTCCTTGTATATTGTTGAGATGGTGTTGAATTTCTGGTCGTTATCATCGGTCTCTGTTCTTTCCTGGCTTTTGATAATCTGATATCGTCTCTTTACATCGACCACGAAAGCTTTTCTGGTGAGGGGGTCCTTAAGTTTCGTGATGTTGTATCTTTTCTGTTTGACTGCAACTGGTCGAGCAGCTCTGAGTTTCACCTTCAGTCTTGCTACTACTAGGTGATGATCACTTCCCACATCTGCGCCTCTTCTTACTTTCACGTCTTGTAGCGCATGTCTCCATCTGCCATTGATCATTATGTGATCTATCTGGTTTCTGTCTCATCCGTTTGGTGATTCCCATGTTAACTTGTGCACTTCTTTGTGTGGAAAAAGTGTTCCTCCAATGACCAGGTTGTTAATACTGCAGAAGCTTTTTAATTTGTCCCCACTCTCATTTACTGTTCCACTGCCGCATTTCCCCATTACTCTTTCGTTATAATTATTGTGTGTTCCAACTTTTGCATTTAGGTCTCCCATTACTATAATAAGATCGTAGCTGGGTACAGTTTCTATTTCCATTTGTACCTGTTGATAGAACTCGTCCTTGATCTCTTCATCGCTGTCGTTTGTTGGTGCATAGCATTGTATAATTGTGATGTTGGTGAATCTCCCTCTCAGTCTTGCTCTTATCAGTCTGTTGTTGATGGGTTTCCAAATAAAATTTGTTCATTGTATATTCTAGACACCAGACGATACGTCAAGGCCTTAAATCCTACCCCCTGCAGACCCAAGTAGAACAGTCCCAATTAAGATGGTTTGGCCATGTCTGCAGAATGGGAGAAGATCGGATACCACGACAAGCATGGGAAACAAAGAGCCAAGGATCCAGACCCCGAGGACGACCCAGAGTCCGCTGGGAGGACAACATTAGACAATCTTTGAAGGATCGAGGACTAGAATGGAACCAGGCCAGGAGGAAGACAGCCGATAGGTTAGTCTGGCGCTCTCTCTTCCAAACCTCTACACCTCACGGTAGAAGGGGAACGACTAAGTAAGTAAGTAAGTATATTCTAGACCCAGTTCCCACAACTGAACATAAATAAAATATTCACTGTATATTCTAGACCTAGTTTCTACATCTGAACATAAATACAATTTTCACTGTATATTCTAGACCCAGTTCCCACAACTGAACATAAATCAAATGGGTAAAAATAGTGGAACAAGGTCAGCCATTTTGCCCGAATGCTATAGATACTGCACATGTAACAGTATCTCTTCGACACACTGTAAAATACTCACTATTGACACTAACCAAAATCCGCCCCGAACACCCCACACCCTATTTCTGCTTGACCGCACGCGAACACTCCTCTTGCTGTTGTAGAGGCTATTTTTTTTTCAACAGTGCAAGCTCGAGAAAGCGTCGGATTTTGGGTCAAGGTTAGCGCGCGAACTACAGCAAAATTATGTGTCAAAACAATAGCAGACATGTTCTAAAACACAAATGCAGACATAGATCTAACCCCCCCCCCCCCCCCCCCCCAATACCGTTAAAAATGAAAATGTAGACATAGACCCAACCCCCCCCCCCCCCCAAAAAAAAAAATACCACATACCTGTCAACCTGTACGAATTTTTCGTACAATGTATGCATTTTTGATACTTTTAGCAGTGTACGGCCGTACAGACTCGTACAGATTTTTCCTCCCTCCTTAAAAAAAAAAAAAAAAAACGAATTTTTTTTTTTTAAAATTCTAATAATATTTTCTAACCCAAGTTTTTAAAAATTTTAAATCAGAAAATATTTTCTAGCCCAGGTTTTTTTTAAACCAATTTTTTTATTCCGGGAATCTCGGCATCTGTTTTTAAACTTAAGTCTCTCGCAGCAACCAATCAAATCCTTTTATACCCAACAATTCGGCAAAAACTTTGAATTCGGCCTCAAACACTTTCGGCTTTCAGCGTGACATGACGTATTTTTAAAGTTACCTGTTATCAGCCATGCTTGCCAAGACACTTCGATGCCAATTTGTTTAAAAAAAGCTAAGTACCTATAACTTGGTTAAATATTGCTGTTGTTTTGCTTTGTTGCAATTTAATCGCTGTCTTAATCTTTCCAGTTATATCTTGCCCTTCAGTATATTTCCGATAAATTAATGTCATAATATTCTGTGTAGGCCCTGCATAACTAAAAAAAAAAAAGTTTGTTTGCGTTGAGTAGGTGTGATGAATTTACCATGATACAACGTTAAAATATCTCCAATTATAAAGATAACATTGTAGGGATAAAAATAATGCGTAAGATACTAGGAGACATGCTCGCCTATCCCACCGCCATTTAAACTAACTAGTTAAACATGCAGACAAAACGGAGATATAAAAAAGGAAAAATATGACTGAACACGTGTTTGAACCTAAAGGGCAAAAAGACTCAATTGGTAATAAAAGAGAAAAAAATTCATGCCACTAGTTAACACAATGTAAGGAAATGGACAGAAAAGACCTTGACTTATTCGAAACAGTCATTTCTTGGACGTTTTACGATGCTTGGTTGTTTTATTTGAATTCAGCGGCAAACGCCGTGTAGAAGGTTCGAGAACCAATTTCAAAAAACTACCCTTGAGAAAAAATATGTTTTTTCTTAATAATAAAGTTATGAATATAAAACCTAGCTAGTATGATAGCCCATCTTAAGCAGGGAAATAATATACTTTCATTTATACAGACGGACAGATAACATGGAAGATATTGACAAAAGACTGTATTGTTCACATCAGACCAGCGACAGTACGGTTGTGCAAACTTTCACAAAAAGCTTCAAATCTTCGTCCTTGAGGCACAGAATTGCAAAATCTAGCTGTAATGTACGAGAGGGGGAAGGTGGAGAATTGTGGCTAAAAATAACTTAGAGGCAGGTTTGTGTAGGGGTTTTGCGTATAATTGGTCCAAGAAACAAGTGTGTTTTTGTGAAAAACCAAGTAGAGACAGACGGACCAACAGACAATAATACATACTTGACTGAGATCTGACTGAAATTTGACTTTTGGTTGTAGATTTGAAAAAAGTTAGAGGGGAAGTCTGTGATTGGACCAATGTAATCATATTAGCGGGGTGGAGACGCGCATTTTTTGCCATTTGACATAAGTCTGTCCAGAAGACACAGTAGTAAATTCCAGTGGTGTTTTTCCCAGAAGATATTCTATACATTTAGTGGGACGCCATAATAGAGCCAGCAGCTCAGCTGAGTTTTGCTAGCCTTAACTGTGTTCTTAATTCTGAATTCTGGTAAGAATGAAAGCATTTATCTTGTATATTTTAAATATTTTGAGTGATTGATACTGCCATATCATATAAAAAGATTACGACAAGTAAGTGTTCGCTCTAGGTCCCCAGCCCAAGTTCAGGGTCTAGAGACAAACAAAAAATATATGGACGCCTAACGAAGACTATGGAAGGCGGATCTAGTATTGAGATCAGTGGGAACATATTACCTATCTTATTGAAGGAAAGAGAAAACTATTGAACATATCTCAGATGCAATGCAGTCTTGGGGAACTGATACTATATGAGAACAACTGGGTAAGATGTGCTGTGTTGGTCAGAGAGATCTGACCCATTCTGTGTAGTGTCGTTGTGTTGTGCTGTGTGTAAGAGTGGTGCAGTAGGTAGATTACTGACACACCGCACAACTTTTGTTTTAGAATTGTGAGTTTCTGTTGTGGCACTAGAGGTAGTGCTACATACCTTATCAAGAATATACAGGCAGATGTGTGTGCCGCCTAACGTTTGTGTCGGTGCAGTCTAGCATCGTATTCCAGCTACAGAGAGGAGTGGGCCACGGAAATCCAGCATCGGATCAAGTCAGACAAGATGAGTGACTACGTGGCCTGCTGAAGATTCACCATATTATATAAAACCACCACAAATATTTCCCCTATAAAAAAATTGACTGAATTCTTGTGAAACATAACATTTCTACAGTCTATAAATTAATGGACAAAGCTTATTGTAAACACAGAGTGGGAGTGATGACACCACCCCAACAGCATATCCAGTAATAGTTCTCCCAGAGACAGTAGAGAGATTAGAAATATTAACCAGTCTTATAAAATATTTATGTACACAATTTCCATTTTATTATGCCATATATTTATGCATTCAATTTATAACTCCATAACTTTTCATATGTTCTGACCAAAATAAAACATTGGTTCAGAACAAATAAATTTAAGAAAAAATTGTTAAAATTCAAAACTAAAACAGTCTGAGTTAGTTCAGTGTGTTATAGATTATATTAATATTCTTAGACTTATTAATTACCTGTGTGTGTTTGTATATTCTATTACAACACATTACATTTCAGTACCCTAGACTTTTTTTAACGTAGCCACATTCATGATAGTAGAATAGGTCTGTTTGAGGTCGTAGTGGTAGTAAGAAGGGCCTTCTGTAATTCACATAAACTTTTATCTCAGGAGCCTTCACAACTGACCTCATACAGTACCCTAGGTAACATAACAAACATACAATACCAACAAAACCACTACAGTAGGCCTACTTTATTCCAGGGATCGAAATTCACTGCTTTATTTTTCATAAAGCAGCGATCTATTATCACTGGTCTAGGCAATCAATTTTTAAATAATAATTCTGTAAATTTTTGGTAGTACATTTTTTCTTCCTAGATTAATATTCTGTTCACAATTTAGTTAATTTTTTTCTGTTGCTTTGCTTTGCTTCGTTGTATTTTATTTTTGTCGTTCTCTTAATCTTTCCAGTTATATTTTGACCATTTCAATATTTCCAATAAATTAATATCATAAAATTTTGTGTAGGCCCTACAAAAGTAGAAAAATAAAGTTTATTTGCATTGAGTAGACCTACCTACTTTATTTCAGCGGTCGAGATTCGCTGCCTTATTTTTTAATAAAGTGGCAATTTATTATCACTGGTCTAGGCTACCAACTCTTAAATAATTTTGTAAATTTTTGGTGCTACGTTTTTCTTCCTAGATTTGATATTCTGTTCATTCATTCATAACCCTCCACTCTCAAAGGAGCATAGGCCTTCAACAAACACATGCCAATTCCTCTTGTCACGTGCCATCATCTCAAGTTCTTTCCACATTCTCCTTATCATTTTCCCCTCTGTTTCCAGCTCTCTTCTTCATGTGCTTCTTGGTCTACCTCTGCTTCTCTTGCCCTGGGGATTCCAGAACAAGGACTGCCTTGTAATGCTATCAACAGGTTTCCTCAGTGTGTGTTCTATCCATCGCCATCGTCTTCTTCTCATCTCTTGTTCCACTGGCACTTGTCTAGTTCTTGTCATCAGTTCCACGTTGGTAACCTTGTCATACCATTTTAATCCCTCTATTCTACACAAGCACCCATTTATGAAAGTCTGTAGCTTGTTGGTTGTTGTCTTTGTTGTTCTCCATGTCTCAGAGCCATACAATAGGACTGACTTCACATGTGAGTTGAAGATTCTTATTTTCGTGTTGGATCCGATTTCTCTTGATCTCCATATATTTCCCAATGCAATGAAAGCTCATCTTGCTTTTTGTATTCTTATTTTGGGAGGAGAAGGGGCAAAGGCGAGCGACTGGCGCCTTAAACCAGCAGCTTCGGGCAGATAGGGCTCGTGATCCTTGGTTGGTAGCTTATCTAAGAGAAGGAACTCTGAATTCAAACCACCGCTGCCTTGCGGGAATATCCATTTGTGGAATTGGCTTCGGGAGTAAACCCTGAGGATAAATCCGGAGTCGGAGTCCCTAAGGCAGTCTAATGTCGATTCGACATTATTCTGGCAACTCCTGCGACATGGCTGGTACCAAACTGTATCGGCTACTGCCGTTCCTTTGGATCTACCGGCTGTGTGGAGAGGGGGGAACATGCTGCTTGGGCAACAGCTTGATCTCCATATAACTGTGCCCAAGCTCGCGCCCTGGAGAGGACACTCCAGCTTCACCCTATAGGTGTCGGCAAAACACGGGAAGTAGTAGCAGTTACCGGTTATTAAGCATTATGCCCAATTGGCGTAGGGCATGGCGCCAGGGGCTACTTCCGACAGTGGGAGAGGTTCTAGGATCTCACTGGACAGCTACCGCCCGCTTCAAGCTGGGCAGCCCCCAGTCAATAAGGTGTTGTCCCGCCACTGTCTGCTTTCCCCATTGGGTGCATGGGGATTAGGGTCAAACCCGAATGGTGGACAGAAAATTTTGCACCAAGCAATTATCGAAAAAATAGAAATAAGCAAAAAACTCTCAGATTGGGGATGCTGGAACGTCCGGACTATGTTGACTGGGACTATCCGAAAAACCTACAGGATGTAAACGATGTAAGGAAGACAGCATCATAATTAATGATGAGCTTAAACGACTTCAGGTGGATATAGCTGCACTTCAGGAAACGCGCCTGGCGGGCTCTGGAATGGTGAGCGAGAAGGACTACACATTTTATTGGCAAGGGAAAGATCTTGATAAAGCTAGAGAACACGGAGTAGGTTTTGCGGTCAAAAAATCGCTAACTAACATTGTTGAACCAGGCGAGAATGGATCAGAACGCCGCTTAACGCTCCGCCTGCAAACTAGCACAGGTCCCATCACCCTTGTCAGTGTGTATGCTCCTACTCTGTACTCTGCCTCAGAAGCTAAAGATGAGTTCTACGAGAATCTAGCAGCTTGGTAATCAAAAGCATACCTAGGCAAGAACAGCTTGTTCTCCTTGGTGACTTTAACGCTAGAGTGGGTGCCGATAATGTTTCATGGCCTTCGTGTCTGGGCAGGTTTGGTATTGGCAAGATGAATGAAAATGGACAACGGGCTCTTAGAGTGGTGCGATCTAAACATATGCGTCCACCATGACCTTAATTATGCGTGACCAACACCTACTTTCAGACAAAAACCCCAGCATAAGGTGTCATGGAGACACCCACGATCCAAGCACTGGCACCAACTTGACCTGATTCTCGTCAGAAGGCCACTCCTCAGGTCTGTGCTCTCCACGCGCTCGTACCATAGTGCAGACTGTGACACAGATCACTAAACTTGGTTTGCTGCAAAATTCAGAGCACAACCAGAGTCAAAAACTCTATCGTGTCAGACATGCGACGGGGAAACCACGCATTGATACCAGCAAGATGTCAGGCACTTTCATGATCGCTCAATTCACTGCGACCTTCAAGAAAGTGCTCAGTAGCCTCAGCATGGTGATACTATTACAGAGAACTGGGAGCATCTACGGAACACCATTCAAAGTACTGCACTTGCCACCTTTGGTAAGAAAACAGCAAAGTCAAATGACTGGTTTGACGCTTCATCAGATTGTGATGGCACCTGTTATTGAAGCTAAGCGCAGTGCTATGAATGAATACAAACGTTCACCGAGTGCCAGAACCCTACAGATCCTGAGGGCTACGAGAAGCAAAGTTCAACAAACTGCTCGACGTGTGCAAATGGGACTATTGGCTCCAGCTCAGTGAGAGCATCTTAGATCGCAGCGCAAAACAGGCAAACATTAGACAAATGTATGACGGTATAAAGAAAGCACTTGGCACCCCATAAAAGTAACGGACGGCACCGCTAAAAACCATCTTCGCGGAGAGAAGCTAACGATAGGGTAAGCAGATGGAGAGGTGGGTCGAGCAGCACTACTCTGAGCTTTACGCTAGAGAAGACAATACCGATTTACGCCTGCAGCCCTTGATGCTGTCAATAGTCTGCCAACTATGGAGGAGCTGGATGCCGAACCAACATTAGAGGAACTCAGTAAGGCCATTGATAGCTTGGCCTCTGGCAAAGCACCAGGCAGTGATGGGATTCCTCCTGATTTAATCAAATGCTGTAGAGCACGCTATTACATCCCCTGCATAGGATGCTGTGCCAGTGCTGGGAAGAGACAACTATTCCTCAAGACATGCGAGATGCCAAGATTGTAACACTGTATAAAAATAAAGGAGACAGAAGTGATTGCAATAACTACAGAGGCATCTCTCTTCTTAGTATTGTTGGTAAGGTTTTTGCCAAAGTCATCTTAATGCGACTACACAAGTTAGCTGAGCGCATATATCCAGAGGCACGTGTGGATTCCGAGCTGGCAGATCAACAAACCGAACAATGATCTTCTCTCTCTAACGCAAGCTTCAGGAAGGCGTGATCAAGTATTGCGCAGAAAAGACCTATTCTATTCGCCTTTATAGACCTCACTATTGAAAGCATTCGATGGCCATGGTTTGTAGGGACTGGGACTCTTTAAAATATCCTCCTGTTGAAAATAGGCTGCCCTTCAGTAAATAAATGCTGGAAATGATAAAGTCATTCCATGACGACATGAAGAGGGAACAGTCCAATATGCTGGAAGCACGTCACAGCCTTTGAATATTACGAATTGTGGCGTTAAACAAGGCTGTGTTCTGGCTCCGAATATACAGGCCTCTTCGGAAGTCTTCTTTGCCTTACTCTTGAAAAGCGTGTGCTACAGAGAGTGCATCTGAAGGAATATGCCTTCACACTAGGTCAGACAAGATGATGGACTACGTCTGTTTAAATCTTTCAAGGATGAAGGCAAAAACCACAAAATCAGAAGGGTCACTATAAGAGAATTGTTTGTTCTTTTGCTGAAACATGATGCTGCAGTCGTCAATCAAAGCCAAAGCTTAGGAGCTTCAGAGCTGGGGAGTGATGACCCCATCGCTTCACTAATAGTTTCATGCAAGGACTTTGGCCTCAAAATAAGTCTTAAAGAAAAACGGAATGTGCTGAGTCTGGATGTGGGATGCTGCACACTGTTATTCACATATCGATAACTATGAATTGGCAGTGGTGCTGACCACTTCACATACATAGGGTTACCATCAATGAACAAATTGTTCACTGGAGACAGAAAATCGACAGTCCGCATTGGCAAAGATGCAGATTACCTTTGCCCGCCTCTCATTCCACTGTGTTTGGGGAAACTCTAAACTCACAATGAAAGACCAAAGCTGCGGGGTATATAATGGCCTGCGTCATGATAGCACACTGGTCTATTATGGCAGCGAGACCTGGACGGACCTATGCTAAGCACATAAACTTATCTCAGGCTTCACAATGACCTTCCATTTGCTATGGTCTACGCCATACAATTCCTCAGTAGGCCTACTTTCTCGTTGGAAAGATCAAAGTGACAAATGTTCGAGGTGTTCGTCACTGGTGCTGGCCTTCAAAGTATGTATAACGCTGCTTAGGACAGGCAGACTTCGCTGGATTGGCATGTTCGCCAATTATGGAAGATGGTAGGCATTGCAACAAGATATTTTTCACGTTCTCAATTAGCAGATTGGGCAATGGAGAACAGTTTTGGGCGGACCACTAGCTGAGGTTCATAAGATGTGTGCCCTACAAAAAGAGAGAAAATGTAAGGTTTATTGGACATGGAGACCAGCAACATGGGAGGATGAAGCTGCCGATCGCACTAAGTGGCGATGCTATTTACGCCACCACCTCAGATTGGGCGAAGAGAGGCTCACACAAGAAGCAGAGGTGAGGAGAAAACGTCGAAAGGAGCACCAGGAAAATAAGCAGCTGAGGGCTGCCACCTCAGGGGCGCATTCCCATAGTCAGTTATGACTGAAGGGGCTATTATTATTATTACTGTCTGTCCCTCCAACTTTGTCTATATTGCTGCCAAGATATGTGTACGATTCTACATCTTGTATTGGTGCTTCTTCTAGTTCAACCCTGTTATCATTACCTGCATTTGTTTCATTATTCTTTGTCTTTATCAGACCCAATTGCTGTGACCTCTCATCGAGTGTTTTCAATTTGTCCTGCATCTGATTACGGTTATGGGACAGAAGAGCCAAGTCATCAGCAAAATCCAGATCATCCAACTGCTTAGTCAGAGTCCACTGGATGCCATTTCTGTTGTGTGTTGTCGATGATCTCATAACCCAATCTATTGCCAGCAAGAAAAGAAATGGAGACAAGAGGCATCCCTGTCGCACTCCTGTTCTTATCCCAAACGGTTCTGTAAGCTGTCCTTCGTGAAGAACTCTGCATGTCATGTCTTCATACGTTTTCTTTTTTAAATTAATGATCTTCAGGGGAACTCCATAATGCCTCATCAATTTCCAAAGTGATTCTGTCTACACTGTCAAATGCCTTTTCGTAGTCCACAAATCTGATGTATAGTGGTGAATTCCATTCCAGACTTTGTTCAACTATTATTCTCAAAGTGGCTATCTGGTCTGTACAGGATCTGTTTTGTCGAAAACCTGCTTGTTCATCTCTCAGTTTCTTGTCTATGGACTCTTTTAATCTTTCAAGGATAATCCTGTTTAATACTTTTCCTGGCACTGAAAGTAACATTATTCCTCTATAATTTGTGCACTCTTGTAAATTTCCCTTCTTAGGCAACTTAACCAGATATCCTTCCTTCCATTCTGCTGGTATCTCTTCCTTTTCCCAGACTTTACCAAGTAATTTATATAACATCTCTGTAGCAGTGTCGATATCTGCTTTGATGGCCTCTGCTGGAATGCCATCAGGTCCAGACGCTTTTCCATCTCTTAGAAGCTTTATCTTCTTCTTCTTCCATCCTTAGCCACCAACCGGCAAAGCAGTGTGTGGCCAGTACGCCTAGTGGCGTCTTAGGGCAACAACAAATTGATCAATCTATTGCTGTTTCCACCACGCCTAGTGGCGTCTTTGTGGAACAAAAACAGACCAAACAATCTATCATTGTTTCCGTAATCAGATTGGTTGGCAAGCAGGTGATCAGCCCACTGTGCGAAGTTTTTACGGGATGGGGTAAACAGCCCCATGCCCATACCCTCCTTAGTCGCTTTTTACGACATGCGTGGTAGGGTGCAGTGTTACTATTCTTTGCTCCCCTTTCGGGCCCCGGTAACACACGGGTGAAGAAGCTTTATGGCTTTCTTTATTTCTTCCTTCGTTGGTCTTTCACCATTAATTTGTAGCTCTTCTTCTGCTGGCTGGATGTCCGGGGGGTTTGTGGAGCTGGTCTATTGAGAAGGTCCTCAAAATATTCTGTCCACCTCTTCATCTGCTCTTGTATATTGCTGAGCAGTTTTCCCATTCTTGTCTTTTATGAAGAAACTTGTTTGCTTGTATTTCCCTGTTAGCTTATTTGTGCTGTTATACAGTTCTCTCATATTCCCTTTGGCTGCAGCATCTTCTGCCTCTCTTGCCAACTCCTCAATATACTTCCTCTTGTCTCTTTTGATACTTCTTTGTTTGCTTCTGTGTACACTTCTTGAGCCTTGGCTTTGGAACTTCTGATTTTGCTTGTGTTTAAATCTGCTTTCTTGTTTTTCCTGTCTTTTATCTTATTGATGGTTTCTGTTGTTATCCATGCTTTTTGTTGTCTTTCCCTTTTCCCCAGTATTTCTTCACATGTCTCATTCCATACCGTTTTGATTTGCTGCCAATAGTCTTCTGTATTCTCTGCATCTTCCAGCTGTTGGAGCACTTGGAATTTGTTGGATATTGTGACCGCAAATTTGTCTCTTCTTTCTTGATTTCTTAGATGTCCTACATTAAATTGTTGTCTATAATTTTGCATTGTTGCATATCTCTTGAGTTTCATTTTTACTTTGGCTATCAGAAGGTGGTGATCTGATGCCACATCTGCTCCTCTATATACCTTTACATCCTGCAATGATGATCTAAACTTCTTGTTTATGCACATATGATCAATCTGATTTTCTGTTCTATGGTCTGGTGATATCCATGTTGCCTTGTGTATTCTCTTATGTGGAAACATGTTTCCTCCTATAGCCAGTTGATTTGAAGCACAGAAGTTTGAGAATAGTTTCCCATTTTCATTAATTATTCCTAGCCCCTGTTTTCCAATGACTTCTTCAAAGCCGGTGTTGACTGTACCTATCTTTGCATTCATGTCACCCATCAAAATTGTGATGTCTCTTCTTTTTACTTTTTCCATAATTTCCTGTAGTCTAGTATAAAATGCTTCTTTCACCGACTCTTCTTTGTCATTAGTTGGTGCAAAACACTGGATGACATTTACATTTATTTTCTTTTTAGCCATTTTAAAAGAAGCTGTTATTATTCTGGATCCAACAGCTTCCCATTCAATGAGTGCTTTCTGTGCTTCTTTAGATAACATAAGAGCTACCCCTTCACTGTGGTGTGAACTTTCGTCTTCATGTCCTGAGAACAGCACCAATTCACCTGTGATAAGTTTCTTCCTGTCTACCCCCTTCCACTTTGTTTCACACTGTCCCAGAACCTCGATTTTATATTCCCTCATCTCTGCTGCTACTTGTGCCACTTTCCCTTGTTCGTCTAATGTCCGAACATTCCAGGTACCAAATCTGGAAGTTCTCCTAGAAGAAAGAAGGTTAGTCAGCAACACAGACTCCTTTCGGCTTTCTCTGTGTTGCATCATACGCCTCCCTGCGAGAAGACCTTCTTTACTTGACTTGTCCATGTTTGTTGAAGTTTTTTGTGGTTTAAATTTTTTACGGGATGGGGTAACCGGCCCCATGCCCAACCCTCCTTAGTCATTTTCTACGACATGCTTGACAGGGAACAGTGTTACTATTCTTTGCTCCCCTTTCGGGCCCCGGTAACACACGGGTGATTCTGTTCATAATTTGTCAAATTTTTTTTTTTTTGGTGCTGTTAGCTGTTTGCTTTGCTTTGTTGTATGTTTTTTTTTTTTTTTTTTTTTTTTTGTCGTTTTCTTAATCTTTCCAGTTATATTTTGATCATTTAAATATTTCCAATAAATTAATGTCATAATATTCTGTGTCGGCCCTACATAACTAGAAAAAAAGTTTGTTTGCGTAAACTTCGCTGCTTTATTTTTTTTAAAAAAAGTCCACACAGACTGCAGGAGGTCTATGAATGCAGACACACTCACTTCTTTTTTACAGTGTAAGATTAACATTGATACATGCTGTGCAGACTTTAAGCCCACAAATGCAATTCTGCAAAGTGCTAAAAGTGCATATGTTGATTATAATACAAAACACTGTGCATCGAAAGAATAGAACATAACGATCACTAAGTGTTTTATTTGTAAAGAACAGCATGTTTTATACCACACTAATTCAAATGCTAATAGATTTGTATATGGCATTTCTTGTTTTAAAACTGTATTGTGTATAATTTATTAATATATTTTTTGCATAAGGATTTTTGGGTGTTTGTAATGATTTTTTTGGTCCGGCGTACAGATTTTTGTCTCAGGAGGTTGACAGGTATGAAACCGTTAAAAACGAAAATGCACACATAGACCTAACCTTAACACACACCACACCCCCCCAAGTATTTTGCCGAATGTTCTGTGCCAGAGTGTTTTAACTTTATTGGATACGCCAATCAAGCACATAATTCCAAGACGACTGCATCAGATTAGGTGTCCATCGCCGGTCGAGGTCGTTTTGCATCAAATGGTCATGATTTACATATATCATCTCGTACATAGGCCTAACCGTGTAAACGCCGTAATTACATACATTGTTCGTAATAATAGCCACTTGCCAAAAATAGACCAATATGGCAGCCTCCAGTTCCCTATGCTTCCCTTCGGCCATAACATGTTCACTGTAGGCCTATATTCTAGACCCAGTTCCCACAACTGAACATAGGCTAAATAAAATGTTTACTTTAGGCTATATTCTTAGACCCAGTTCCCACAACTGAACATAAATAAAATTTGTTCACTGTATATTTTGGGTTCATCATACAATAAAACGGGTAAGACTGTGTGGACTCGGATCATTCAACAATGCAACGCAGTTAGCCTACTCACGGACCTGAATTGGTGGCGGTGGTAGTGGCGCCTTTCCTCGTTTTACGTTATCATCCGTGTAATTATTTACATACTGCATTGGAGGCATGGGAAATGCACTAACGCCCTGATTTTCTGACATTTCCAGCTAAAATAAAGAGGCAGATATATTAATACTGTATATCATGTGTTCTACGCTTTCCTTTTTTCTCTCTCTCTGGAACTAAATGAATAGTAACTCTTCAGGATTTGCTGAAGGTGGAGTTACATAAATTTATTCTTACTTCAAGTATCGACTTTTATGAGAATATTGTTTACAAGATTTCAAAGTAGTAAAAAGAATTTTTTTTTAATATGTGAAAAAAAAAAATTGAATAATTTGTTATTCATAAAGCGACAGTTTGTCAATGTATATTTTGCTAAACATCTATTATTTTTCTCCCCTCTTCCAATTTGTTTATTTCTTATTTCTTGCGGTGGCGATTGAATAAAAGGTATCGATAAAATAAGGATCGACGTGATTGAGAACCAGGAAGTCCTGAAGAAGAAAAAGGAAAGGAAATTCTATTAACATCCTTCTCATCATGGAGCTCATCTTTTTCTTGAGCATTTGTTTAATTTCTGGAACTTTTGCTCAAATTAAAGACAACGAGACCCTGTAAGTACTATTATGTGATTTGATAGGCCTATAGCTTTTCTAGGTCATTTACACAAACACATATTGTATGCAATGCTGCGCGTGCTATGAATGATGATTCACAGAATTTCATCATCTGGGAAAGTTCCACAGTAATCAGATCGCCATTTTTGTAAACACATAGGCCTATCTGTAAGTTTTGTATGCTTATTGTTAATTTCATTTAGAATGTAGAGCAATTAACCGAGTTTATTCAAGACTGAAATAGGCCTATTCACGGTCAAGGATGAAGAAAAAAATTAAGATTAGTTTAATCGTGAATCCATGGATTGTAGCCGTCATAATAATAATACCGGTAGGCCTAAATAAAGAACAATGAAATCTAACATGCTAGGTTATCAGTCTGCATAAACGTATAAGGAGGGGAAACACGAGGCCTGTAAACAGTAAATAAATAGCCTACACAAACAACGCACAAAGGTATATTATCAGGCACTCAGTGAGAAATAAAGAAGTAGAAGACTAGACAACAGAAGTAATGCGCAGCTGGCAGAGAGGAAAGTAGTGATCCACTCCTGTGGCTAGGCGGTGGGTGCTGTTCGGAAGGTCCTGGTTCGATTCCAAACAACTTCTGTTGTTTTTCTGTTGTCTAGTCTTCTACTTCTCCATTTCTCAATGAGTGCCTGATAACATACCTTTGTGCGCTGTTTGTTTATTTATCAGTCTGCATCAGTGTTCATTCACCCGTGTGTTACTGGGGCCCGAAAGGGGAGCAAAGAATAGTAACACTGTTCCCTTCCATGCATGTCGTAGAAAGTGACTAAGGAGGGTTGGGCATGGGGCTGGTTACCCCTTCCTGTAAAAAATTTAAACCACAAAAAACTTCAACAAATATGGACAAGTCAAATAAAGAAAATAAAACACAGCCATCCAAGACAGGGGAAGGTCCTCTCGCGGGGAGGCGTATGATGCAACACAGAGAAAGCCGAAAGGAGTCTGTGTTGCTGACTAACCTTCTTTCTTCTAGGAGAACTTCCAGATTTGGCACCTGGAATGTTCGGACATTGAACGAACAAGGGAAAGTGGCACAAGTAGCAGCAGAAATGAGGGAATACAAAATCGAGGTTCTGGGAATGTGTGAAACAAAGTGGAAGGGGGTAGACAGGAAGAAACTCATCACAGGTGAATTGGTGCTGTCCTCAGGACACGAAGACGAAAGTTCACACCACAGTGAAGGGGTAGCTCTTATGTTATCTAAAGAAGCACAGAAAGCACTCATTGAATGGGAAGCTGTGGGACCCAGAATAATAACAGCTATTTTCAAAACAGCTAAAAAGAAAATTCATGTCAATGTCATCCAATGTTATGCACCAACTAATGACAAAGAAGAGTCTGTGAAAGAAGCATTTTATACTAAACTACAGGAAATTATGGATAAAGTAAAAAGAAGAGACATCACAATTTTGATGGGTGACATGAATGCAAAGATAGGTACAGTCAATACTGGATTTGAAGAAGTCATGGGAAAACATGGGCTAGGAGTAATGAATGAAAATGGAGAACTATTCGCAAACTTCTGTGCTTCAAATCAACTGGCTATAGGAGGAAGCATGTTTCCACATAAGAGAATACACAAGGCAACATGGATATCACCAGACCATAGAACAGAAAATCAGATCGATCATATATGCATAAAGAAGAAGTTTAGATCATCATTGCAGGATGTAAAGGTATATAGAGGAGCAGATGTGGCATCAGATCACCATCTTCTGATAGCCAAAGTAAAAATGAAACTCAAGAGATATGCAACAATGCAAAATTATAGACAACAGTTTAATGTAGGACAGCTAAGAAATCAAGAAACAAGAGACAAATTTGCGGTCACAGTATCCAACAAATTCCAAGTGCTCCAACAGTTGGAAGATGTAGAGAATACAGAAGACTATTGGCAGCAGGTCAAAACGGTATGGAAGGAGACATGTGAAGAAATACTGGGGAAAAGGGAAAGACAACAAAAAGCATGGATAACAACAGAAACCATCAATAAGATAAAAGATAGAAAAAACAAGAAAAGCAGAGTTAAACACAAGCAAAACCAGAAGTTCCAAAGCCAAGGCTCAAGAAGTGTACACAGAAGCAAACAAAGAAGTAAAAAGAAGTATCAAAAGAGACAAGAGGAAGTATATTGAGGAGTTGGCAAGAGAGGCAGAAGATGCTGCAGCCAAAGGAAATATGAGAGAACTGTATAGCAGCACAAAGAAGCTAACAGGGAATACAAGCAAACAAGTTGCCTCATAAAAGATAAGAATGGGAAACTGCTCAGCAATATACAAGAGCAAAGGAAGAGGTGGACAGAATATTTTGGGGACCTTCTCAATAGACCAGCTCCACAAAACCCGCCGGACATCCAGCCAGCAGAAGAAGAGCTACAAATTAACGGTGAAAGACCAACGAAGGAAGAAATAAAGAAAGCCATAAAGCTTCTAAGAGATGGAAAAGCGTCTGGACCTGATGGCATTCCAGCAGAGGCCATCAAAGCAGATATCGACACGGCTACAGAGATGTTATATAAATTACTTGGTAAAGTCTGGGAAAAAAGAAGAGATACCAGCAGAATGGAAGGAAGGATATCTGGTTAAGTTGCCTAAGAAGGGAAATCTACAAGAGTGCACAAATTATAGAGGAATAATGTTACTATCAGTGCCAGGAAAGGTATTGAACAGGATTATCCTTGAGAGATTAAAGGAGTCCATAGACAAGAAATTGAGAGATGAACAAGCAGGTTTTCGACAAAACAGATCATGTACAGACCAGATAGCCACTTTGAGAATAATAGTTGAACAAAGTCTGGAATGGAATTCACCACTATACATCGGATTTGTGGACTACGAAAAAGCATTTGACAGTGTGGACAGAGAATCACTTTGGAAATTGATGAGGCATTATGGAGTTCCCCTGAAAATCATTAATTTAATAAAGAAAACCTATGAAGACATGACGTGCAGAGTTCTTCATGAAGGACAGCTTACAGAACCATTTGGGATAAGAACAGGAGTGCGACAGGGATGCCTCTTGTCTCCATTTCTTTTCTTGCTGGCAATAGATTGGGTTATGAGATCATCGACAACACACAACAGAAATGGAATCCAGTGGACTCTGACTAAGCAGTTGGATGATCTGGATTTTTCTGATGATTTGGCTCTCCTGTCCCATAACCGTAATCAGATGCAGGACAAATTGAAAACACTCGATGAGAGGTCACAGCAATTGGGTCTGAAAATACACAGGGAAAAGACAAAAAATAATGCGAATAAATGCAGGTAATGAAAACAGGGTTGAACTTGAAGAAACGCCAATACAAGATGTAGAATCATACACATATCTTGGCAGTAATATAGACAAAGTTGGAGGGACAGACAGCGATATCAAAATAAGAATACAAAAAGCAAGAGGAGCTTTCATTGCATTGGGAAATATATGGAGATCAAGAGAAATAGGATCCAACACGAAAATAAGAATCTTCAACTCAAATGTGAAGTCAGTCCTATTGTATGGCTCGGAGACATGGAGAACAACAAAGACAACAACCAAAAAGCTACAGACTTTCATAAATGGGTGCTTGCGTAGAATAGAGGGATTAAAATGGTATGACAAGGTTACCAATGTGGAACTGATGACAAGAACTGGACAAGTGCCAGTGGAACAAGAGATGAGAAGAAGACGATGGCGATGGATAGGACACACACTGAGGAAACCTGTTGATAGCATTACAAGGCAGTCCTTGTTCTGGAACCCCCAGGGCAGGAGAGGCAGAGGAAGACCAAGAAGTACATGGAGAAGAGAGTTGGAAACAGAGGTGAAAATGATGAGGAGAACATGGAGAGAACTTGAGATGATGGCACGTGACAGGAGGACTTGGCATGTGTTTGTTGAAGGCCTATGCTCCTTTGGGAGTGGAGGGTTATGAATGAAATCCAAGACAGGGGAAGGTCCTCTCGCAGGGAGGCGTATGATGCAACACAGAGAAAGCCGAAAGGAGTCTGTGTTGCTGACTAACCTTCTTTCTTCTAGGAGAACTTCCAGATTTGGTACCTGGAATGTTCAGACATTAAACGAACAAGGGAAAGTGGCACAAGTAGCAGCAGAAATGAGGAAATATAAAATCGAGGTTCTGGGAATGTGTGAAACAAAGTGGAAGGGGGTAGACAGGAAGAGACTCATCACAGGTGAATTGGTGCTGTCCTAAGGACATGAAGACGAAAGTACACACCACAGTGAAGGGGTAGCTCTTATGTTATCTAAAGAAGCACAGAAAGCACTCATTGAATGGGAAGCTGTTGGACCCAGAATAATAACAGCCACTTTTAAAACAGCTAAAAAGAAAATACATCTAAATATCATCCAATGTTATGCACCAACTAATGACAAAGAAGAGTCGGTGAAAGAAGCATTTTATACTAGACTACAGGAAATTATGGATAAAGTAAAAAGAAGAAACATCACAATTTTGATGGGTGACATGAATGCAAAGATAGGTACAGTCAACACCGGATTTGAAGAAGTCATGGGAAAACATGGGCTAGGAATAATGAATGAAAATGGGGAACTATTCTCAAACTTCTGTGCTTCAAATCAACTGGCTATAGGAGGAAGCATGTTTCCACATAAGAAAATACACAAGGCAACATGGATATCACCAGACCATAGAACAGAAAATTAGATTGATCATATGTGCATAAACAAGAAGTTTAGATCATCATTGCAGGATGTAAAGGTATATAGAGGAGCAGATGTGGCATCAGATCACCACCTTCTGATAGCCAAAGTAAAAATGAAACTCAAGAGATATGCAACAATGCAAAATTATAGACAACAATTTAATGTAGGACACCTAAGAAACGAGACAAATTTGCGGTCACAGTATCCAACAAATTCCAAGTGCTCCAACAGCTGGAAGATGTAGAGAATACAGAAGACTATTGGCAGCAGGTCAAAACTGTATGGAATGAGACATGTGAAGAAATACTGGGGAAAAGGGAAAGACAACAAAAAGCATGGATAACAACAGAAACCATCAATAAGATAAAAGACAGAAAAAACAAGAAAGCAGATTTAAACACAAGCAAAACCAGAAGTTCCAAAGCCAAGGCTCAAGAAGTGTACACAAAAGCAAACAAAGAAGGAAAAAGAAGTATCAAAAGAGACAAGAGGAAGTATATTGAGGAGTTGGCAAGAGAGGCAGAAGATGCTGCAGCCAAAGGAAATATGAGAGAACTGTATAGCAGCACAAAGAAGCTAACAGGGAAATACAAGCAAACAAGTTGCCTCATAAAAGACAAGAATGGGAAACTGCTCAGCAGTATACAGGAGCAAATGAAGAGGTGGACAGAATATTTTGGTGACCTTCTCAATAGACCAGCTCCACAAAACCCCCCGGACATCCAGCCAGCAGAAGAGCTACAAATTAACGGTGAAAGACCAACGAAGGAAGAAATAAAGAAAGGCATAAAGCTTCTAAAAGATGGAAAAGCGTCTGGACCTGATGGCATTCCAGCAGAGGCCATCAAAGCAGATATCGATACGGCTACAGAGATGTTATATAAATTACTTGAAAAAAAAACAAAACAAAAAAACACACACACAAATAGTAATACGTCTTACAAGGAGAAGGACAAGAAAAACCTACGTTGCGGCCACAAGGCCTTCGTCAGGGACAGACAAACAAGAGACAGGAGGGAAAGAAAATGAGAATTAAGTAGAGAACATGAAACTATAAAAATAAGAGAAAAAAACTCCTTAATATAAGTCCAGCCAAATGGGAAGCAAGATGGCTGCCACTAAACCGGAAAGAGGAAGTCGATATTACATTAAAAATAAGAAATAATGAAAACAAGGATTGGAAAAGACAGTGAGAAAAAAGAAAAAAGTAATCAATAAATAATAGGCAAAATGAAAAAAAAAATAATAATAATAATAAATAAATAAAAAAATAAAAATAAATAAAAAAAAAAAAAAAAAAATATTAATAAATAAATAAATAAATAATAATAATAAATAATTTTAAAACAAAAAAAAATAAATAAAAAAATAAATAAAGAAATAAATAAATTAGAAAAAAAAGTAAATAAATAAATAAATAAAATTATTAAGTTTAAAAAAATGGTAAATAAAAATGCATCAGAAATGATAACCACTAGCACAGAAGAGAAAACCAATGATGGTGAAGATGACATAAAGATGGAAGAACTGAAGGCAGCACTGGAGAAAATCAAGATGGGCAAAGCAGCAGGGCATGATGGTATAACACCAGAAATGGTTAAGTACATGGGAGCATCAGGCGACCTATTACTCTTAAGGGTTCTACAAGCAGCGTGGTACAACAAAACCATACCAAAGGATTGGGAGATTGCCATCATAACACCAATTTTCAAAAAGGGTGACAATCGACAGTGTGGAAACCATAGAGGCATATCCCTTCTCAGTGTCCCTGGTAAAATCTACTCTAGAATCCTAGAGCAGAGACTCCGACGCCTAGCTGAGCCACAATTGGATGAGGTCCAGTGCGGATTCCGAGCGAACCGAAGTACTCAAGACCTAATCTTCACACTCAGACAGCTGAGTGAAAAGGCCCTTGAGTATAAGAGTGAGATCCATCTTTGTTTCATAGATCTGGAAAAGGCGTTTGACAGGGTCCCCTGGAGCAAACTTTGGGATTGTTTGGCAAGGAAGAACATTCCAGCACCTCTGATTCATGCTATACAGAGCTTCTACAAGTCTTGCAGAAATTATGTGAGGACAGCAAACCATAAGTCAGAAGAGTTCAGGACCACCACTGGTGTAAGACAAGGTGATATCCTGTCACCTTACCTTTTCATACTCCTCATGGACGATGTCATTAAGGCATGTAAGGAGAGAACAAGAAAGTATTCAGTGGGGTACTGGAAGATGAGACAGGTCTGTATTTCGGAGCTGGCATTTGCTGATGATGTTGCCCTGATTGCTAAATCAGAGGCACATCTCCAATTCAACCTGCAAGTCTGGAAGGAAGAGCTGGAGAAGAGAGGGATGGTCATAAGCAGCTCTAAAACAAAATCCATGGTGATATCACGAGAAGAAAGAAGACATCAGATTAAGCTGGGAGAACAGGTCCTGGAGCAGGTAGACCACTTTAAATACCTCGGAGCTATTATTGACCGAAAGGGAGGCATCAAAGAAGAGTTGGCCACTCGAAAAGCAGCAGCTGGGAGACTTTTTCAGGCCATAAATCGAGGATTCCTCAGCAAGAGAGAGGTTGGTAAGAAAACGAAGATGGCTGTATACCGCTCCACCTATGTCCCAGTCTTGACATATGGATGCGAGTCATGGGCAATGACTACAACCCAAAAAAGCCAGATCCAAACCTCAGAAATGAGGTATCTGAGGAAGGTGGTTGAAGTAACAAGAAGAGACATGGTACGCAACCAGACGATACGTCAAGGCCTTAAATCCCACCCCCTGCAGACCCAAGTAGAACAGTCCCAACTAAGATGGTTTGGCCATGTCTGCAGAAAGGGAGAAGATCGGCTACCACGACAAGCATGGTAAACAAAGAGCCAAGGATACAGCCCCTGGCCGACCCAGAGTCCGCAGGGGGCAACATTAGACAATCTTG
>JAMPIV010020594.1:0-22418 GCA_024509875.1 Oreohelix idahoensis
TGCCTAAAGCCGTAAACACAGCTGTTTCCTTCTTGTGTCGCCTGGTGTCTTTCCTTCTGTCCTATCCGCTTAGTTCTTTTTGTCTCGCCCCTACATATAGAATCGAGTCCCGTGGGTTGTTGACTGCTTTATCCCCGCCGGCTCCTACCACTTTTCTCCTTCATGATCCTCTTCTACCTCCCTTTTGAAAGAGAGTCGGGGGGTTGCCTCCGTGTCCCGTCCGTCCCATCCCCTGTCCCGATAAATCGTATGTTGTTGTTATACCTTCTAAAGGCACACATTTCTCTCCGGTAAGTTATTATAAAGTGGTAGGCATCTTGACGTTTTCCACGTCCCTGGAGGTAAAAGGCAGACATTAGGCGATGTGGGCAAACTGTCTATTTTACCGTGGATAATAAGCAGTAATGTGCCCGTTTCCTGTCCCGGTCGGCATCTTTCCACTTAGAAAGGGCGGTGGAGTTGAGGTTACATAATTGTTCTCCTGAAGTCATGAGAGACAAGTGCTCTGTTTCCTTCTTTCCGTGAATACCAAGTGGAAATTGTTTTGTTATTCGCGGTCCGCCCCTTGTGCCAAGATCCATCGAAGTTACCAACCGCTTGCCATTTGAGTATGGCTCTTATTGGTGCCTTTTAATAACTTTCCCGTTATCTCTGCAGAGTTTTTGTCTGGAATCCATTGAATTAACTACCGCCGGGGTTGTGATTTTTCACCGCTCTTTTCTCCGGACTCTTTTGTCCTTCATTGTTTCGGTTTCTATAATACGCCATGCGAATGGAGAGGAGGGCCGGTTCGGGCACTCGCTGGTGTTAGTAGCGATTTTTCATGCGACTCTTACCGCACATTCGTCCCCTTGCCACCTGGCATGAGAAAAGGACTTTTGTGTTGAGTTTTTCCTTTCTATGTGGATTGCAAAGCAAGTTGTATCTTTCTTTCCCCTGATACCGGCCCAACTAGGCGGCCTGTCTCATAATCAGTTTTTTCCTGCGGATTTCTTTTGCATATGAAAGTTAATGCAATGCGAAGAATGGTGTGTCTTTCTAGGCGATATGTTAGCACTCCATCTGTCACTTCATGGGCGAAACAAATATTTCCGATTCAAGTCTTGTGGGTTGTTCATACGTTCCCACACAACCGTCTTTTCCATCCGAAGTTCGTCTTCTCTTTTCTGCCCTGATTTTTTTTTTTTCTTTTTTTTTTTTTTCTTCTAGATTCTTCTTTACTTCGGCCTATTTTTGTTTTCCTGCCCTTTTCCTCTCTTTAGCCGCTGCTAATCTCATCTTGTTTGGCTCCTACTTCCTTCCTGCTAGTCCGATCTTTTTCTCTCCTTCAGCTGCCATGGTGCCACTTCTAAGGCTTTTTTTTTTCCACATATCAATAAGTTCTCTTTTTCCTAGTTTTAAACTAGTTGCCTTCCTGGATAAGCGGCAGCGCGAATTTGCGTCCATCTCCATGATCAAGCAATTTCAATCTGCCCCTATTGCTACTCCAATTTATGTGAGAGAAAACAAAAAATTTTAAGCGACAATAAAAATCGTGCCCTTGTGCCAAAAGAGAAACACCCCGTACCAGGTAAATGACAAATATTAAAGAAAACCTTGCAAATACAATTCTAAGACTGCTAAGAATACCAGTCCAAATATTTCTGACCAACCAACTGCCTGCCCACCCTGAAAGTTCAGGTAAATTTATCGTGATGACAACAAATCAATCGTGATAACCAGATGCAGTGTAAATAAAGTAATATGGTATAATATTCTAACATATGTCAATGTCTTATTTAATGTAATATGAATATCTAATCTAATATTCTATTCTGTATTCTTTCCCTCTACCTAAGTAGAATAAGGAACAGTTTAGAAGACAGTAAATAGGTTTATACAAAATTGCAAAAAGAATTATATAATGTTTTAGTCTAGGGCAAGCCCCAAGGTACTATCTCGGACTGCAGCGTCCACTTGATCTCTCAGTCTAGGGCAAACCCCAAGGTACTATCCCGGACGAGCCCCCACTTAATGTCACAGGGTTATCCCGAAGATTAACCAAAGAGAGTTATCTGTGTGGTGCCGGCTTGATCAATGGCTCAGATTTGCCTGGCAACCGGTTGAAGATGAGCAGCAGGAGTGGAGAAGGTGAATATAAGACTTTGGGATGAGTTCCCAGCATATAGTCCCAGTGATTCTGGATCTCGTGACACTATATCTCCTACCACTCTATCCCCCTCTCTATTTTATAATGCTAACGAGCCCCCACCTCCCCTATTACACTGAGTGAACAGAAGAGGAAGAAAGGAAGAACAGTATGTCTCTTTCGCACACTTTCTTTCCTTCTCTATATATGTAATAACGTGTGTTGGTAAACACAACTACAACATTTATTAAAGGTCTGAAATATAACAACATTCAATTACACTGATACAAATGCAACTAGGAATAACTTTAACTATCCCTGTGAAGAAAGATATTAGTTAATGCCAAATACACGAATGAATCTAAAGTCTACACTATGTGATGATGATGAATTTAAGTAACTCCTAAATACTAACAAAAAAAGGATATCTTGTTTTTCTTGGTCTCTTGCTGACTGTCAATAAACTCTGGTTGTTTGTACACAATGGACAAGTCATTGTCTGCCTACAATAACACTGGACGGTCCACTTGGTTTCGTCAGGTGTCCACGGCTTGTTCTTTTGTCCTTCACAATGCGAGTGTTGACATTGTCCCGAGCGTCCAAGGTGTCTTGTTCATGTGTGATGTTGAACGCAATGTTAGGCGGGTGAGACTTCGTCTGATATGCAGATGTCCTTTCGTTGTGCTGATAGTCTGCTCATGTGGTGATGATGATGGAAATATGTTGTATATTCGTATTTGTTGGTGCATCAATTGTATGGGGAGAAACTGTCCATTACTGCTGGTAATTCAGGATATCAATAATTTTTTGTAGGCACTGGGTTTACAAGATCTCCCGTCTGCTTTTGCAGCTTTTGATCATGGTTTCTCAAAGCACTTGTTGTAAAAATCGTCCGTTGGCTACAGCCACTTCTGATCAAGATTTCTCAAAGGCACTTGTAAAAATCATCCGTTTGCTACTGCAACTTCAGATCATTAAATTTCACGTGGACAGCTATTAGAAATGCAGCAATCCTTCTGGGTATTTTCTGCTTTCTTTTTGGGTGGGTAGTCGATGATAAAAAGACCCTTCACCGCCTGGTAAATTCCTTTCTGACCCCCGTGGAGTATGGGTAGGTTGTTGCCGTTAATTACGTGTGAGATGCGTGTCGTCGCAGTATCTCGGTCGGCCCTACTCTAAAGCTTGTCCTGTGATTAACGCCAACCACGTAGTAGACTAAGGATGAGTATCTCAAATGGTCCCTGTCTCTACCACTTGGTGTCCAGATTACGAATTTCACTGACACAATGTCCTGACTCTTCCTCGTGAAATCTAGAACCCCAAGTCGGTTGGCGGAATGGTTTCTCTTACCAATGCAAAGCAATGAATATAGTTGAGTTTATATATCGTCTGAATCGCCTATGGCTAATTTTCGGGTTCGCTTCCTGTGTCATGTGAAATTTCGTTTGTTTTCCTTAAGTCAGACATTCCGTTCTCATGCTGTGTAAAATTTCCTGTAATATTTTGCTATGGTCGCTCTCATATTTTGCTTATCCGAGACAACTTGTCTGCGTTCGTCTTTTGAGTGTCTGTGCAGCATTTAATAGTCTTTACATAACGACCTATTCTCACTCTTTTCATGTTGTCCCCGGCTCAGACACTGCGTCGCCGTTACTCAAATGTTATGGGGTCGGTTCGATGAGAACCTGCTTATTAAATTACTCATTGTAAAACTGCCTCGCGCTCTGTCCATTATATTCTACGGCTAGCTACAATAATATTGCTTGTAACTTCCTGCCTTTGTGAAAACACAACCCAGACGTTGAAGCGATTACCTCAATAATCTGTTGACCCACTGTATATTGTTATGTAAACAGTCCATGCGAAATTTGTCGGATTCCCACGATTGATGAAGACGATGTCTGGGTTTAAGGATTAAAATGCAGACTTACCCGTGTCCCGTGACATATGTCCCCCACACGAAGTCTTAGCTTGGGAAGACTCCTGCGAGTCAGGATGCATTTTTACCTTCCTTATTGTCGGCTGATGTTATCTCCTCGCTATTACTCTCCACTTCATCGTCCTCTTTCCAATCCACCTTCTCCTCGTCCAAAATCGATTCTTCTCGCAATCTTCCTCAGCTTGCTTCTCCTGCCATCAGCTTTTTTATAAAGAGCTGCTCCCTTTCAAGTTTTCAATATCGTGACCGTAGTCATGAGTTTTGTCAAGTTGTCGTCCCTGCTCGACTACGTTCGTAGAGTGGGTTGTGATTTTCTGCACACCTGCAGATGACTTGTCCGCAGCCGCATTGGTCTGCAGTGCTGAGTTCGGATTTCCTTTATTCAAATGCTTTGTGGCTGCTCGTGTCCTGAAGTTGGCCGCTTCAGTTATGTGTCTGGCTAAGTATCTCTTTAGCAGAATAATATTATATATTTCCAGCTGATTCTCCATTGGAATCTTATAATTGGTTCGAGATGCCTTCTCGACCACTGTGTATGGCCCGTGCCATCCAATCTGTAACCTGTTCTGTTTGCTATGCATAAACATTAAAACATATGCTATCTTTAGCTCACACTTAGGACCAGTCGTATTATATTCTCCGTCATGTTGACGCCTCCTCTTCTTTATACGTGGTCTGTTTCCCTTAACAGTGGCTTCCTCACTTTTCCAATGATTTGATGCCCCTCTCTGGCATTCAGGACCTGATCTGATAAATTGATCCATGTCCCTTGCGATTCCCTGCCAATAATAATGGTGGGTGATTCTTTGCGTAGTGATGTATTGTCTGACCTGACCACTAGATTCACTAGCATGTCCCATACCTAAGATATAAAATCTATATCGTGCTGGTACTACCAATTGCTTATACTCATATCCGCGCTTTCCTACTTTCCTAAGGAGTTGTCCTTGCTGTTTAAAGCAGTCTCCTGGTTGCGATGGATTGTCTCCCTTCAGTCTCTTCTTAAAACAAGGTTCTACCGATTTGTCGTTGTTTTGAGCTTGTCTCAGCTTTTGCGGATGGCAGTCAAACTCGTCTCCTTGTCTCTTCTCCTTTGCTTGTTCACCTGTCTGCCCTGCAGCTGTGACTCTTGATTGACGAGTGTCTCCCAAAACCATATATTTGCAGCCTATAATGAATTCATACCTATGATCATTTAAAACTGCCGTTCGTAGTTCTCCCTTGACACATATGCCTTCAATGGGAAGCCGGGCGATAGCCGCCATCAATGGAGGATCGCCGTTACCTGTGACCTGAATTTCCACAGTTCCATCAGTCAATTGTTCTGGTCTAACCAGTCTTGAACTGATTTTCGAATCGAATTCCAGCCTGGAATCGAATACCTCTTCCGCTCTTTCTCTATTGACAACGTTGCGTTCCGAGGGAATCCGGGCGCTAGTTGCCGTCCCTAAAATATCACTTTTCCTTTTCCGCCCTTTTGCATTAGGGTCCTTGTAATATTCGTTGCCAGGTTTAAACCCCTTCTTTCTCTTGAGTGACCCATTCTGACTGACATCAAATGTCTGGGTGCCTCTCTTCGTTCTGTCCACATAACCAATGTTTCTCCACTTCTCTCTCTTGAGTGACCTATTCCTATTGACATCAAATTTCTTCGTTTCCTTCTTCGATCTGTTGAAACAAAAAGTGTTTCCCCACTTCTTTCTCTTGAGTGATCCATTCCTACTGACATCATATCTCTTCGTTTCTTTCTTCGATCTGTTCAAATAAAAAGTGTTTCCCCACTTCTTTCTTCTGATAAACAATCTTTGAATCCGCCGACGGATCAAAGTTGGCCATTGTTTGTCCTTATTACGTATCTTGTGTATCTTGCCCGTGGAATGGTCATAAATCAAGATACGGTGCAACCCATCTGTCCTTTTGTATCGGGTACAGTGTGTTGTTAATTTCGCGCGTCGGCGCCTTGCCTTGCCTAAAGCGCGTACACCAAGCTGTTTCCTCTTGTGTCGCCTGGTGTCTTTCCTTCTCTCTATCTGCTTAGTTTTTGTCTCGCCTACATATAGAATCGGAGTCCCGTGGGTGTTGAGCTGCTGTATCCCCGCCGGCTCTACCACACTTTTCTCCTCATGATCCTCTTCTACCTCCTTTTGAAGAGAGTCGGGGGGTGCCTCCGTGTCCGTCGTCCACCCTGTCCCGATAATCGTATGTGTTGTTATACCTTCTAAAGGCACACATTTCTCTCCGTAAGTTTTAAAAGTGGTAGGATCTGACTTTTCCTCGTCCTGGGTAAAGGCAGACTTAGGCGATGTGGGCAACTGTCTATTTCCGTGGATAATAGCGAATGCCCGTTCCTGTCCGGTCGCTTCTTTCCACGTAGAAGGGCCGGGTGGAGTAAGGTAATAATTGTTCTCCTGATGTCAGGAGACAAGTGCCTGTTTTTTTTCTTTTCCGTGATACCAAGTGAAATTGTTTTATTCGCGGTCCCCTTGCAAGATCCATCGGAGTTACCGCTTGCCATTTGAGTAGGCTCTTTGGTGCCTTTTAATAACTTCCCGTTATCTCTGCAAAGTTGTCTGGAATCCACTGAATCAACTACGCCCAAGGAAAGCGGGCAAGGTGAACCATGCAGTTCTGGTTCTGAGTAGGCCGTAGAGTTTTGTTCACTTCGGCCCTGTTCCCCCGCAAACGTGTGCGGATGAATGAAGTTTTTTTGCCTGCTCTTAATCGGCTTTTCCTGCGTTTTTCTTTGCATATGTCGTAATGCAATGCGAAGTTGTTGTGTGCTCTAGGCGATATGATAGCTCGTCTGCCACCTCATGGGCCGAAATGCATATTTCTGGTTTAAACTTTTGTGGATTGTTCATATGCTATAAGCAGCCTCTTCATCCGAAGTTCGTGCTCTCTCTCTGCCTTGATTCTCCCCTATACTCGGTCTCTCTCTTTCCCTTTCTCTCCTCTTTTCTCTGCTGCTAATTTCAATCTTGTTTGCTCTACTTCTGCCGCCAGTCGATCTTTTCTCTCTTCAGCTGCCATATGCCACTTTAAAGCTTTTTTCCACACATTCAATAAGTTCTCCTTTTTCTAGTTTTTTAAACTAGTTGCTTCCTGGATAAGCGCAGCGCGAATGTGCGTCCAATCTGCCATGATCACGCTAGATTTCAATCTGCCTATCGCTACTCAAATTTATGTGAGAGAAACAAAAAATTTAGAGCGACAATAAAATCGTGCCCTTGGCCAAAAGATAAACACCCGTACATGTAAATGACCATATTAAATAAAACCTTGGCAATACAATTCTAAGACTTGCTAAGAATACCAGTCAAATATTTCTGACCATCAACTGCCTGCCCACCAAGAAAACAATACTTTAACAAAATGCTTCTTGTCCGTGGCTTAGCCACTATTGTTCACTTGTGAACAAAAGGACTATACAATGTCGGGTCGCTACTCCGACTTCAACAATGCCTATTGTTCAAGACCCACGTGTTATTACCCGTATACTGAAAGTTCAGGTAAATTTATCGTGATGACAACAAATCAATCTTGATAACCAGATGCAGTGTAAATAAAGTAATATGGTATAATATTCTAACAAATGTCAATGTCTTATTTAATATAATATGAATATCTAATCTAATATTCTATTCTGTATTCTTTCCCTCTACCTAAGTAGAATAAGGAACAGTTTAGAAGACAGTAAATAGGTTTATACAAAATTGCAAAAAGAATTATTTAATGTTTTAGTCTAGGGCAAGTCCCAAGGTATATTTCGGACTGCAGACTCTACTTAATTTCTCAGTCTAGGGCAAACCCCAAGGTACTATCCCGGACGAGCCCCCACTTAATGTCACAGGGTTATCCCGAAGGGTAACCAAAGAGAGTTATCGGTGTGGTGCCGGCCTTGTCAATGGCTCAGATTTGCCTGGCAACCGGTTGGAAATAGGCAGCAGGAGTGAAGAAGGCGAATGTAAGACTCTGGGATAAATTCCCCGCAGACAGTCCCAGTGATTCTATATCTCGTGACACTATAAACTCCTACCACTCTATCCCCCTCTCTATATTATAATGCTAACGAGCCCCCACTCCCCTATTACACTGAGTGAACAGAAGAGGAAGAAAGGAAGAACAGCATGTCTCTTTCGCACACTTTCTTTCCTTCTCTATATATGTAATAACGTGTGTTGGTAAATACAACTACAACATTTATTAACTTATTGAAATATAACAACATTCAAGTACACTAATACAAATGCAACTAGGAATGACATTAACTATCCCTGTGAAGAAAGATATTAGTTAATGCAAAATACACAAATGAATCTAAAGTCTACACTATGTGATGATGATGAATTTAAGTAACTCCTAAATACTAACAAAAAAAGGATATCTTGTTTTTCTTGGTCTCTTGCTGACTGTCAATAAACTCTGGTTGTTTGTACACAATTGACAAGTCATTGTCTGCCTACAATAACAATGGACGGTCCACTTGGTTTCGTCAGGTGTCCACTGCTTGTTCTTTTGTCCTTCACAATGCGAGTGTTGACATTGTCCCGAGCGTCCAAGGTGTCTTGTTCATGTGTGATGTTGAACGCAATGTTAGGCGGGTGAGACCTCGTCTGATATGCCGATGTCCTTTCGTTGTGCTGATAGTCTGCTCATGTGGTGATGATGAGGGAAATATGTTGTATATTCCTATTTGTTGGTGCATCAATTGTACTGGGAGAATCTGTCCATTACTGCATGTAATTTAGGATATCAATAATTTTTGTAGGCACTGGGTTTACAAGATCTCCCGTCTGCTTTTGCAGCTTTTGATCATGGTTTCTCAAAGCACTTGTTGTAAAAATCGTCCGTTGGCTACTGCCACTTCTGATCAAGATTTCTCAAAGCACTTGTAAAAATCGTCCGTTGGCTACTGCCACTTCTGATCAAGATTTCTCAAAGGCACTTGTTGTAAAATCATCCGTTTGCTACTGCAACTTCAGATCATTAAATTTCACGTGGACAGCTATTAGAAAATGCAGCAATCCTTCTGGTATTTTCTGCTTTCTTTTTGGGTGGGTAGTCGATGATAGAAAGACCCCCCCTTCACCGCCTGGTAAATTCCTTTCTGACCCCGTGGAGTATGGTAGGTTGTTGCCGTTAATTACGTGTGAGACTGTGTAAAATTTCCTGTAATATTTGCTTATGGTCCGCACTACTGATCATTAGATAGATTCTGCATTCTAAACACAGCACAAGACCAACACACACTTCTGATCTCATGACGAGTGTACGCGTAGATCTAGCAGTGAGCAGTTAACTCTCTAGGGTCCACAGGGATCACATTATCAGGACTATTCTATCTCTCTAGTGGGTACACATAGTACACTGTTAGTCTCTTCCCACACATCCACGCCGTTCTTCACAGAGGTGAATATGGTACATCGTAATCTAGACACCAACGAGATAGAGCATGTGAATACGTGCTGTATGACTTCTTCTACCATAAACAACTGATTTATCTAGGATGGAACAGGGTGGCTCACGACTTGGTTTTGTCTACAAGGATGTTGTTCTTGTGATTCTGATGACTCTTGCTGAGTCGCTTCTACTATATAGCATACTGACGGTCAGAGAGAACTCATTGAGATATTACACTACTTTGGTCTTCGAATACTGGGAGAGACATCATGACAGTATGTCACTCTGTTTGTGAGACAATAGAGCTAGTGTATAGTGAACGACATACTGGCACAAACAGTAAAATTGCAGAGTGGAGATGTGATTCACTAGAGACTACTACACGGTAGTTATCATGACTAGTCTTTAGGATCACAGAGTGTAAGATTGTTGAGGGTCTCTGGTAACTTGTGAACACACTATTAACGGAGCGAGCAACAAGGTACAGTGTTTTAGTGGCATATTTTCAAGTGAAAATTAGGAAGTCTTTATTTTTTTTATGGAAGAGGGGTACAGGCACCAACAAAAGATGGACGGTAGTAGGTGTGGATATGTTTGGTGAAGGGCGGGGACTAGGTGTGAGTACATATTATTATTCAGTATGCTTATTTCTCTTTTTAATGGGATGTATGGTAGAGTGGGAGAGTAGATAACACGTGTGTGCTCTAGTCGTGGCAACTGGATATTATTAGGGATCTACACAAGAGTGACATAACATTTTATTATGTCACATGTTATCACTAGTTCTTGACATTATTCACTATACACAATGTGACGTTATATTATCTAGTATTAGGACTTTTAGTTTAGGAGTATCTCTTAGATGGTATGTTAGGGATCTTACGAGTAATTATCTCATGGGGTATATTATAGATAGAGACTTATCACACACGGAGTAGTGGTAGAGGGACAATAGTTCTGATATGGATACACTCGTGAACATGCTGTGTGGGAGTCATATAGGGTCTCTCTTTAGGACTTCATTGCACGGACACTTTACAACAGGGAATTGATCACACATTTTCTGGGACACACACACACCTTATTTGTTTTTTAAGGTTGCTCAGTCAATGTATCTACATCTTATATGATATTATTTGTTAAGTTCTGGCTGGTATCTTCTATGTGTCTATAGTGGACTGATCTCATTATAGGATGACTAGACATTATTAAAGGATGTGTGGGGATGAACGGACACAGTGGGGGGAGACTAGGACAATACACTGGGAGCCTTAGGTTTGTTAAGTGGTAGTTATCTGTTGGGGGAGAGATAGATATACATAACGAGATAGGCGGTGATAGGTATGACGTGTGGAGAGTTTCAATAAAGCTCATAGCTTTCTGTGAGTTGGATAATGGTATCGTTGGACATGGGAGATCAATTAGGGTTAGAGTGTCATGACTATGTCTTTCGTGAGGGATATATCAGATAGTATGGACGAATACGTGATCTATGGAGATTACAGTCAGTCTCTTCTTGGGGAGGGGGGGTGGGAATTAGGGTGATAAGGTGAGAGTGGTGGATAAAGGTCGCAATGTGAGGTAGAGCGGAGAAGAGGAGTGTGCGTACGGAGGAAAAGGGGCGGGGGGGTAGATATGTGGGAGCGGGATGGAGATGAGGTGGGGGGAGGGAGGGGGGGGGGGGGAAGACAAGGGGATGACATGAGTGGTGTGTGTACACTGCTGTGAAGATGGGGGGGGGTGCGCTGCCTACACATATGTATCATATGTTGTTTGTTCTGTTGCTTTGCGCCTGTCGAAAGTTGGAATCGTCGTTATGTGTGTTGTAGTGTCTTTCGAGAAGGGCTGTAGCAACGGGGGTACGGGAAGGGAGGGGGTGGGGGTGGGGTATGGATGAGTCCACAACAAAGGGGGGGGGGGGGTAGATGCGGATGGGTAATATGGGATTGAGATGGCAATCTAAAACCGAGCAAGGTTGGTGTTGACAGTGAGGCGAGGGACAAAAAGAAGTGGGTGTGAGGGGATGGTGGGGGGAGATGTGGACAGATAGGGGTGTTTTTTAGGGGGGGGGAGGCAGGTGGAGGGTACAGGGGGGGACGGGGGGAAGGGGAGAATTAGAGCGATGACTACTTCGGGGAAGGGGGGAGGGGGGGCGAGGGGATGGTCTCTGAGTAGTGACACAGGTGGATGGGGGGGGGGGGGGGAGTTGGGGGGATGTGGTGTGCACAGGGAGGTGGACGATGTGATGAGAGGGGGGGGTGGGTGACATGGGGGGGTGGGGGGTGGGGGGGGGGGGACTATGGGGGGGGAGTGTGGTGGTGAAGGGTTGGAACAGGACATATGTTAGATGAGGGGGTGGGGGCAGGAAGGAGTCAGGTTTGGTCGCACAACATGAAGCCTAGCACGAAAAAAAAATGTGTGTGGGGGGGAGAGGGGTGGGACAAGGTGGGGACGGACAGGTAGTGTGGGGGGGGGGGGGGGGGTGTGGGTGTGTGGTGGGGTTTGTGGTGTACATAGGGGAGGAAAAGTGCTGTCCTCTAGAACTCTCTGATCCAATTTTAGGCATGTTGCAAACGGGTGGAGGTGTATGGTGTGTGATCTCTTTGGATGTTCGTTTGGACACACAGGTATGTGGTCTGGTGGTGTTAATAGCAAGCCGTTTGCTGTAGACAGATGGTATGACACTTTTTTTCACCCTTGACGAGATGGTGTTGTGACAGAGTGAGCAGCATGGTACTGTTGTGGTGGTGTATGTTGGAGGTGTGTTTTTGTGTGTGTGGTGTGATTTGCACTGTGTGTGTTGTGTTGGTGACGCATAGTTGGGATGAGATGAAGTTGTGACTGTGGTAGAGTTTGTAGTGAGGATTTGAGGGTGTCGAAGGGGAGAGTGTGTGGGTGTGGGTCAACACTATGGGAGCAACCCGGCCCTGGGTTGGCGTGGACGTGAGTTTTGTTGTCAGGGGGGGGGGGTAATGGTTGTGGTGTTGGTGGGGTATTGTGGTAGTTTAGGATAGGTTAAGTAAATTATAGGATAGATTATTTTGGGGTGGTTAGTGAAAATGGTAGTTGTGGGGTCGATGTTGGTTGTTTGGGGGTTGGTATTGCCCAGCAGCAGGTTAGTGTGTGCCTCCCCTGGATTTTGAAGTTTGGGGTGTCGGACCTTTAGTGACGTTCCTATATGCTTGGAGTCGCAATGGTTCGTGGTGCTGTGTTTGGCGTCCTTGTTTTGTTTTTTGATCGTACCCCCCCGACCCTCATGGATACTCAGGTTCTGCTTTCTCCCCCTTTGTCATATTTTAATGTGTCAAACTGACATTGATTTTTTACGTGAGTATTCCTAGCGTTTCTTGGAGTGGCTGGGTGGTAGGGAGGGGGCAGGTTAAGGAGATACTCGCGGGGTGGGGGTGGGGGGGGGGCGGGGGGTATGGGGGGGGGGGAAGGGGGTGGTATCAAAGACCCGAGTGGACGGGAATTAGAAAATGTGGGGGGAGGGGGGGGTCCCTGAAGTGTACCTAAAAGGTGGTACGGGGGGGGGAGGGGGGGGTACTCAAGGGGGTGGGGGGAGGGTACGGGGAATAAGCGACCAATATCAGTAGTGAAAAAACAATGGGTGGGGTGGGGTATTTAAAAAAACAAATGAAGACAAATGGAGGTTGATGCGGGGGAAGAAGGGGGGGTACACGGGATCTAACGACCACATCAAAAGGCTAAGGAGGGGGAGGTGTAGAGGGGGGTTCGGTGGGGGGGGGGGGGGGGTGGTAGGTGCAATAATTAAGGGGGGGCGGGTGGGGGTAATGAGGGGGGGGGGGGGGGGGGGACTGTAGAAGACAAGGCGAATTTCGGGGGGGGGGGGGGGGAGGGGGGGAACAGCAAGGGGGGGGGGGGTTGCGGCGGTGGGGGAGGGGGGGATGAGAAGGGGGGGCGGGGGGGGAGCGGGGAGGAATATAGACACTAATGAACAGTGGGGGTAGTTGGAGGGAGGGGGGGGGGGGGTGAGGCGGGGGGTGAGGGGGGGGGTGGGGGGGGATGGGGGAATGGGGACAAAGGGGAGGGGGGGAGCTGAGGGTTAAGGGGAGGGTGGGGGGATGTAATATGGGAAGGGGGGGGGTGGGGGAGGGGAAAAGAGAGGTAGAAAGGGAGGGGGGGGGGGGGGGGACCCAAGTAATAGAAAATGGAAAAGCTACAAGAAGATCAGGGGAGGGAATGAGTCCGGGGGGGCAAGTTAGGCCTGGAAAAAAAGAAGGGGAGACAGATCGGGTCCAGTGAGAGGGGATCGGGGGGGGGGGCTATAAGGGAGGGGGCGGTAAACAGGGGGGGGGGGGCGGGGTACAGGGATTGGTGGGGGAGGCGGGGGGGTAGGGGGTGGGGGGGGGGGGGGGGGGGGGGGGAGATATACAAGAAAGGGGGTGTGCAGGGGTTGGGGGGGTATTGAGGGGGGGGTGGGGGGATTTGGGGATATTTTTTTTATAAAGTGATAAAAACAAGAAACATAGCGTGGGGGTGTGGGGGGACCAGTGAGAATATAATAGGGGGGCGGGGGGGATTATATGGGGGGGGGGGGGGGTGGGGGGGGCAAATTAAGGGTAGGAGGGGAGCGGACGGAATGACGATGTAATATGGCGGGATGAAGATGTGAAAAGGGGTATGGGGGGGGCGGCTAGGGCGTGGGGGGCGGAGGGAAGCGAACGGGGGGGAGGAGGGGGGCGTGTGAAATGGGAGGGGAAGGTGGCGGGGCGGCGGGGGGGGGAGAAAGGGGGAGGATAAAAAATGTAAATATTGATAAAATTGAAGATGTAATATGAAAGCTAAGGGGGGGATATGACAAAATGAAGAATGTAATATGGCCAATGAAGATGGGGGGTGGGGAATGGGGGATGTAAATATGGGGGGGTAAGATGGGTACTATGTCACAAATGAAGGTGGTGGGTTGGATGGGTGGGGGGGAGAGGGCCAAATGAAGGTGTGTAGGGGTATGGGCAAAAAGCCCCCTTTGGTGAATAGTGACAAGTGTTGAAGATGTTTTTTTTATCTTCTAAGAAGTTAGCCACCCCTCACCATGAAGATTTTTTTTTTGCTTTTGCCACTTGCCACCCCACCCCCCGCACGATGTAATTATGACTTTTTTCGGCGGGGGTCCCCCTGGCAAATAAAGATTTCCCATCCACCCCCTCCCTCATTACTGGGATGTAAGGTGAAATACCATGAAGGTGTAATGGTGGGGGTGACGATGAGTAGGACAAATTAAGGGGGCAGGGGAGGAGGGGCAATCAAAAGGAGGCGGGGGGGGGGGGCGATGTAAAATGGGGGGGTGATGGAAATGGGGGGGGGGGAGGGGGGGGGGAATATGACACGTGGATTAGAAAGAAGGAAACATGGAGGGGTGGTCCCCATTTCCAAAAAAGATAGGGGGGTGGGGGGGGGGGGGTAGGGGGTGGGGGGGGGGTATAATGTAGAGGGGAGAAGAAAATGGAGGGGGGGGGGGGGGGGGGTGGGGGGGTAAAAGGGGGGGGAGGGGGGGTGTGTAAAAGTGATTAAAGGGGTGGTGGGGGGGGGGGGGCGGGTGGGGAGGGTAACCAGGTGGCACTAGGGGGATCGTTGGACAGGGCGAGACTGGTGACTAGCTGAATGGTGGTATCCAGCCCATGGACTAACAATGGGGGGTTAAATCGGTGTGGTGGGGGTAGGTGTGGGGTCTGGGTTACCTCAGAAGGGGCCCTTGCACGGTCACCAGGGCTGCTTGTTTCGCTATGTCCGCTCCAGAACGACTCCGAAAAGAGAGGGTTGTTGGGAGTGGTTTCAACCTGACGTGACTTGTGTAGATACTGAGATGACAATATGTTCATGAACCACGACTAGGTTCCCCCGTTTCTAAGCTTTTTTCCATTTGACGAGGTGGGTAAAGACAGTGTGTGGTTTTCTTGCGGGGTGTATTATCCCTCCACCCATAGACTACCACTTGTGTTTTTTCCCCCCCCTGAACTAGGCGTGGGGTGCCTTTTTTGGCCAAGGATCCTAGACCCCCACCCCTAATTTTTTTTTTTTGGTGTGTTTGAATTTTTGTGTACTGCAAGGGTCGTTAAATTTTCTTCTGTGAGCTGTTGAGTGTTTGTGCCTTTTTAGGCTGTGTTGGAGTGTCCCTTACTACGTTTTAGATGTTAGATCAACCAAACTAGATTGTCCCACGTATCACCTCATTTGGGTATTCTGTTGTAGTGGTTTGAGGTAAACGCACACCCATTGCCCGCCCCCTTTCACTTTCCTCAAAAATCGGTGGGGTGGATGGGCTGTCGTGTTGGCTTATCTGATGAGCATTGTGTGAATGGACGTGGTAGGTCCTAATGGTGGGCGGGGGGCGGGATCTAAGTCGGGGGTGGTATAAAAAAAAGAAAAAAAAAAAAATAAACAAGGGGTGAAAACAAAAATGGGGGGGGGCGGGGGGACGGGGGGGGGGAAGAGAACGGGGAGTGGGGGTGAATTGGGGGGGGGGGGAGGGGGGGGGGGGGGGGAAAGAACAGTGGGGGGGGATCTTACCTTTGGGGGGGGGGGGTCGGGGCTAGGCAGGAATCATGGGGGGGGGGGAAGACATCAGAACTATATATGGTAGGGGGGAGGGGTGGCTATCTTGGTGGGAGGCGTGGGGCGTGGAGAGAGGGGGAGGGATGGAGGGGTGGTTTCCCATTTCACCTATGTTATCTGGAAAGACAGGAAGATAATACCGACTAAAGTACGACCTGAGGATAAACAAATGTTAATGGGGGGGGGGGGGAAAAAAAAAAGGTGGCAATGGCGAGGGAAGATGGGAGCTGAATGATGGGGGGGGTGGGGGCGGGGGGTGATGGGGAGGGAGGGGGGGGTATCAAACCAAGATGGGGGGGGGGCCGGGTGAAAACGAGGTTGATCAAGCATGGGAAAGTACGATAAATGTGGATGTAAAGCGTGGGGAGGGGGGAAGGAAATAAATCAAACAAAAAAAAGTACAGAAAGATAGGCGAAAATTGGTGAGGGGAGAATTTTGAGGGGGGGGGGGGGGGGGGGGGAAGAGGGAGGGGGGGATGGGGGGGGGGGTGGAGGTGAAGCGAGACAAAGAAAAAGGAAGGGAGACACACCAAAGGTGAGGAAAAATAATAAATAAAAATATATATATATAGGTAAAAATATATATAGAAATGATAATAGGGGATAGGAATAGGTATATATATAAGGTACAAAGAGAGAGGGAGAGAAGGAGTGAGAGAGAGGGGGAGAGTAAAAGAGAGTAGAAGGGAGAAGTGAGAAAGAGAGAAAGAGGGAAAGATAGAAAATGAAGAGATGAAAACGTGTAAAATGATAAGAGTTGAAGCGAAAGACTAATATAGAGGTTTAGGAGAGAAAAGCAATTACAAGAGGTGGGAGGTGAGGACACAGATAATGAATTGACCGATAGTAGAAATCATGGGTCGAGCAGAAAAAAGTTGAATAAGATATTGTTGAAAAAATCAACCGCTGTAAACATTAATTATCATCATAATTATCATACATCCGGTGTACTATCTCTTACCTGGACGTTTGGTCAACAAGACTCATTTCACCATTTGGGTCTGAGTCCCCTACACCAGCCAAGTCTCCAAGATCATTGTTAAAAGTTTATCCCTTTTTGTCCATCCTTTTCTTTGCCACACCATGACTTTTGGCCAGTCTTGCCTCATTATTTAACATATGTAGTCCTTTACCTCAAACAAGCATGTGCACCCTCTTGGCCTGTTAATCTTTTTTGTCCAAGGAGCTTCTTTTTTTACCCTTAATTTAGTTATCAAGCCTAATAACAATATAGACCTTCTTGAAGGAGAACCAGAGTGACAAGCAGCACAGCCGAAAGATGGAAAGAAGAAAATGGCTGTGGATAGTGAATGTGTAAACAAGCAATAGCTATAATCATGTGGGTCCCCCTCCACTCTGGCGAGGGGTAGGGAGCGTGTATGTCCCCATTGACCACCGAGAGCATAAGCCGGCGGTAGCATAAGCTCCAGCAAAAAAAGGTTTTCCCAAGCTGGACAGGTCGAAGTACTGTAGGGACCAGACCAAGAGACTTCTATAAATACACCTGCCCCTGCACCTTGCAAGGCAGGCTGGGGATAGTCAAATGGCTAAGGAAGGCAACCCGAACAGAAAAGTCTGTTAAAAATACGTGGCATGAGCACTTGGGCCACAGGCCCTTAGACTAAACAGTGCAACCATACTTTGCTTAATGAGTGGAAGAGACATGAAACTTATTAGTTTTTGTAGAACCCCAGGGGAGTGAGAGAAGAGTGAGTAGGCCAAATGATAAACCTTGAGAAAAACAACACAAGAGAGAGCGCAAAGCAATCCGGAATTAAATATGACTTGATAGCTGCGAATGCATTTCAGTCATCTATCTTTCCTTAATTTCTTTATTTCTCCCCCGTTCCTTATGGAGCTCGGAGAGAGCAGTCTAGTGCAAATAGTGCTCCAGTGCAAGGAAGCTTGCATCTAATCACGATGTTACCTCGCGAAACAGTTGAAAATTAGGTTTTACATTGATGAGGTTGCAGCCATTTTTTTTTTTTTGCACAACTCACATTAGTCCACCTTTTACTGACATTCATTACTTGACATGTACATCATTCAGGTAGTAAATTTAAAAAAGAATGTGCCCGCTGAAGTAGCCAACTGGTAATGAACCCAAATAAATTACATCTATAGATGTGTCTAATGTAAACTACCCTGGGAACGTGATGGCAATATAAGGCATGAAGGAGTTTGGCATAGAGAGTTGTTTTAAAAGGCCTATGCCTCCTGTGTGCGCTGAGTTAAAATACAATAAATAAGAATGGGTTTTATCGATTTTTTTGAATGTGATAAGGTGGAATTGATGAGATAGCCTTTGCCTATAGCATAATTTTCCCAAGATTTAGCTTGTCCTGAAATTATGTTATTCGAATGATGTAAGCTAGCACACAGACTCAGTAATCTCATTGTTATAGCCTTAACAGCATGGCAAAGGCTGATTTATAAACAACATTCTACAATGTGTTTAAGAAGACACTGAAAACTTAATGATGAATGATTTCTACGCAGCATAAAGAAGTTATTTTTTTTCCTTTTTATCTAACATTGTGTTTTTTTTTTTAGGGAGGAGTGGGGAGATTCATTTGTGCAGTTTTTTCAGGTGTTCGTCATAGTTAATGTTGCTTTACATTAGTAAAGGACTAGATTATATTAGACATTATCATGTTGTGTTCTCCTCGCCGGTAGAAACAGCTCGAAATGAGGAAGATCCCCATTCTTATTTACACTGAGTCGACCCAGTGTCCTGTGTAGTATAAATGTATTTAGAGCATTGGAAGATGAAAGATTAAAAAAGGTTAACTTTCGTGTACTTGAGTAACATTAATAAGCAAACTAACAAAGAAGTTGTTTACAAAAAAAGCTAGAGTTTTCGTTATTACTATGTCATGCAGTCATTTGCTGGACTAGATGTTGGAACCTATTAGATCAAGGAAGTACGGTACAAAGAAAGAATATTTCTTATAAGTGAAGTACATTGTGAGTGCTGTTTCATTCTTGAGCCAGGCATGTTACAATGGATTTCTGTAACTGGTCTGTCCCCATCTGACTCTTGGTTCTTCACCGTGCCCCAAATAGATTTTTCTACATTGTAGGCGCGTAGTGGTAATTGATTCTGCTTCAAATTCTCACGAGATGGTAGACACTTTTTATTCAAGTCTCCGTCTAACCGGCCATAAAACACTCTGGAAATTGTACGTACATTTGTGTCTATGATAATTTGAATTGCACAACATAAATTTTGCTATAACTTTATGGTTAATGCCAAGAACAAGATAATTTATTTTGGGATTTGAATGCAACTACAATACATGTAAATAAGCTGGAAGAAAATCATTATCTTTGATATGTGACGAGAGAAATATGATTTTGCCGGTAATTCACACAACAGCATTGCATTCCATGAAAATTTACAAGAGAAAAGTGAACTCAGGCGCGCACTCTGAGAAAGTAAGCATTACAACTGAGATTAGGATATATGCCCGTCGCAGCACAGTTCCTTACTTTCAGAAATCACTTCAAGATCTGAGAGCTGAGATATCCAGAGAGTTGATCTGTATCGTTAGAAGTTCTTACCCAAACAAAAAGATAAACGAGACGAAGCTGGGGCAGTGAGTATGTTACTCGGCATTATAGTGCAATGAGATAAGGTTTTCCCCAATTGCATTTTTCGTAGACCAATCAAAGTCATTGAACGGTGAACAAGGGCCCACAACACCTTCGGGCTAAGAAGTAAATATTTATTATTAGGGCAGTTGTCCTCTAGACGACCTCGGGGAAGGTGTGTTTCTACTGAGGCTGTTGAGAAGCCTTGTTTGAGCTGTTCATTCTCGTAGAGCACGAAGACTGTTCTAAGTTAAATTTTCTTGAAGGGTTTTCAGAAAAGAAGTATACTGAGTGTAAAGTTTAAATGAAGTTGTCAAGGACAAATATAAGCGGCAGCTAGTTTTTTTCTGTACTGGGAGGATAGGGACTTGGTGTAGTAAAGACTCCTTGAAAGTACAACCTCGATTTAATATTTCAGTCCACGGATAGAATTGTTTTATATTGCACTAGGAAGGTAAACCAAGAAAGAAACAATTTACAGATGTATTGAAGTTTATCATCGGAAGAGATTAGAACTTTTAAAATAGTGAAAGGTAAAGGCGCAAACCTGGAACTTGAAAGGTTGTGGAAGAGGTCAAAGGTGACTAGTAGTGAGTAGCACGAGATGTTTGATAAACTTTATCGGTTGTGATGAATGATAAAAAAATGAGAATATGGTTAATTATCACGACAAGGAATAATTGATTTGATTTCATCTGAAATTGTGTATTTACGAATCCTGTAAATAAAACTTGTTTATAACTATCAGTCGAGTTTCTGGGGGACAGCAGATGTTTGCACTGAATGAAAAGTTCAGAATATTAGTAAAGTATACACCATAGCACATTCACAAATCATTCGGAGAGAACGAACCTGCCGGCAGCTCACAAGAATCTACAAACTCTAGAGGGAAGCTAGTAATAACACTTGATGGACATTGATTGAAAGAAGATATAATTATAAATTTAATCACAGTGAAGGACACTGTCACAAGCACAACTGCCCGCTTTTTGAGCGATTTGTAGAATCGAAGCTTCTACAGCCGCAGATTCGAGTACACTTTGTCTGAGGTCTGTCTGTAATTGATCGTTTAGTGTACCAAATACGAGGACGGTCATAAAAAGTTAATGCCATCGTAATTTTTAATTTCATTCAATATCGCAGAAAAACAGATAAAATTCACCATTGAAATTGTAGCCCCAAGTTGGAACTTCAAAAAATTTATTCTCTAATGTAGTCTCGTTATGTGTTTCAGTTCTTTGTCTGTCTTCTCAAAGGGCATGTATCCCTCACGGTAAAAATTTGTGTCCTTTTTCCTAAACCACTGGCGTTCGGCGCGTTTAAGGGTTCGGTGTCCTTAAAGTGATGTCGCGAAGGTCTTTTTCAGTGGTCCAAACAGATGGAAGTCAGAAGGTGCAAGAATCGGGACTGTAAGGGGGATGTGGTATAATGTCCAGCAAATTTGACAATCGATCAATGGTGGTTTAGCGGTGTGTGCGTGCATTATGTGAAACAGTAGTGCAGTTCTTGATCTTTTAATGGGTAAAGTCGCCGAAGACGACCTCTAAGTTCTTCAAAGGTTTCAAAGGTATGGTCTGCATTCACCGTGTTCCTGTTCCAAGACGTCGATGATAAGTCCCCTAATATTTAGCAAGGGCAGTAATCGTTATGTGTCTCGGATGTACAATAGATTATAGTGGTTATTCCACTTGAACAGCTGTTGTATAGTTAATTTATTTAAAAAAATATGAGTGTTCGCATTCGATCTTCGAGTTTCAGAACGCTTGTCACCGGTGGCGGAGTTCCAGTGAGTATAAAATGTTCTAAGTATTTTTGAGTGTGAGCGAGAGTTCTCGGGATGCCGACGGGATGATGTTTTGGCTGGGGGGTGCTCCGGGAGCGAATGTTTTGGTTGTGGAGTGTGTACTGGGCGAGTGCACTGGAGTGATGTAAAGTGTTTTTCAATGTGTTCAGTGTACAGGCATTTATGCTGAGATAGTTATGTGTGGAATTATCCCAGATGAACTGTATTTTAAATTAAGGATGTGTTTTTAGGCCTTGGTGTTACATGCAGTGGTTAAAGATTATGTACATTTTTTGAAGAGTTTGATGGCTGGGCGTGATGAAGAAATAGCCAGTGTTTTCGAGGGAAGTGTTACACTGCTTGATTGGTCGACTTATATTATGAGGCCTATTATTTATCAGCAGTCTTCAGATGATTAAAGGACAGTGCTTGATATGTCGACTTATATTATGAGGCAGGTTGGACAGGCGTATTATGATTAACTGCGTTCAGCGATTTTGTGGGAGCTGTTAGGATGCTGTTAAACTGCGTGAGACGTCATTTATTGGAGGCCTATTATTTATAGTACTGCGTTCCCAGACAGTCTTATGGAGGAAAAAAGAGCGCTGAAGACGTCATATATATTGAAGGCCTATAATTTACTAGTACTGCAAATGGTCAGCAGTTCTTATGTACAGGAATTAAAGATCGCTGAGATGTTCATATAATTTTGGGCCTTTAAATATATTGGCACTGCGTTTGCAGTTTTTAGTTTCTTGATGGATTATTATTATTATATGATGTGGATTCCTTGTTTAGATATGCTATTATGAACCTGTGTAACATGCTGTACTTCGTCTAGTTAGTGTGACCGTGTTGTGTGTACTAAATGTTCATTAACTGTCACAAGGCGTTTAACCTCCATGATGTACGTTGTGCTATCGGGGAAGTGAGTGTCCTGTTTCTTCACACCTTCACATATATACAGGTAACTGCACAGCAGTTCACCTGGATAAATT
>JAMPIV010020595.1:0-41877 GCA_024509875.1 Oreohelix idahoensis
TTGAGTTATAATTCAAACAAACAAGTAGAGACATCCGGATGCCACACCCGACCGTAATACATACAAGACTCTCCAAAGCCCAGCCGATCCTAAAGTAATAACCATAGCAAGTTAGGGGAAGACCGCTATAGTGTCAAACGCTTTTTAATATACGGGATAGAGGAGGTGAAAGTTTGCCAATTGACATAAGTTCTGTTCAGAGACGCAGTTTTGAATCCATAGTGGTGTTGATTCCATAAGAATATAACTATATAGTGGGACGCCCATCATAACGGCCAGCAGCTCAGCTGAGTTTTGCTAGCAAATGTAACTGTGTATCTCACATTCTGAAATTCTGGTAAGAATGAACAATATTTTTATTCTGTATATTTTTATAATTCGAGTTGATTGATACTGCCATATCATAAAAATGATTACTACAAGTAAGTGTTCGCTCTAGATCCCCAGCCCCATTTCAGGGCCTAGAGACATACGTACAAAGAAAATATATAGGAACTCCTAACTGAAAAAAACTAATGAAAATGGATCTAGTGTTGAGATCAGTGACATATCACCTATCTTATTTAATAGCACGGAAGCTAATGAACATTATCTCAGATGCAAATGTTAGTCCTTGGGGGACTAATACTATGTGAAACCAACTTGGTTAAGATTGCTGTGTGGTCAGAGAGATCTGACCCCTAGTCTGTGTGTGTTATGTTGTAGTGTGTTGTTTGCAGAAGTGGTGCAGGGAGATAGAGTTCTGACACATGGACCCAATACTTTTGTTTCAGAACTGTGAGTTTCTATTTGGCAAGTTTGGACCAGAGCAGTTCTATCATTGTGTCAGAGCAGCCGTATATTGCCCCCAGCACGGAGAGGTGGGGCCAACAGACTCCTGTACAGGATCGACGCAGGCGAGATAATTTATATCTGGCCTGCTGGACTTTTCACTAACGACATTTTCAACTAAATTATCTCTAATTCACCCACAAATAAAGGCCATGACATTGGGGAAAATTAAAACTATACTATTTTATCCCTTAAGTCGATGAACAATGTTTGGGCAGTCATAGACTGGGAGTGATGACACCATCCCAACGGCATACTCTAGTAATAAGTTCTCCTGTGACTAGGCTTAATATAAATTATTATTAACCAGTCCATTTTGAAATAATTAAGTACACATTTTCCATTTTATTATGTCATATGATTTTGCATTCCATTTATGACTCCATAATATTTCTTATGTTCTGACCAACTAAACATTTGGTTCAGAACAAAATAAATTTATCAAAAGATTTAACTTTAAAAACTAAAACAGCCTGAGTTAGTTCAGTGTGTTATAAATTGTATTAATATTATTAGACTTCTTAAATATCTGTGTGTGTGTGTGTGTGTGTAATCTACCACAACACATAACATATCAGTACCCTAGACTTTTAACGTAGCCACATTCATTAGAAAAAAAAAGATATGTGTGAGGTCGTAAGTGGTAGTAAGAAGGGCCTTCTGTAATTCACATCTACATTTATCTCAGGAGCCTTCACAGCTGACCTCATACATCACACTAGGTGACATCAACCATACAATACCATCAAAATCCACTACAACCTGATTCCCAAGAATATCATCATATCTTCATTGTTAACTATGTCGTTCTCACATGACTACCACCTATACCTTTGTCTCAATTTAAGTCTTCTAAAGCATTGCTCATTTAAGAAATTCGCCCTTTCTCTATTGTTAAAAAAAGTATCTTTCTCTCCGATCCTCTCTGACAAAAATATCTAGAATCCTAACTGTAAAGTCATATCACCTTCATACTTCTCCTTTTATGTTTCTTACAGAGAATGGGCCCATTATTCTAGCTGGCTCTCTTGCATTGTTGTTGTTGTTGTTGTTGTTTAACAAAGCTGCTGAGCTTCTCCTCGTTGGCAGCATATACCAAATTAAAGACTCCTTGGTATTATCTACACTGTAGGCTTTTCCCGTGATTCCAAATATGCAGAGCTAAAATACTGTGCTCTGGCTCTGGGCTATCCCAAGGAATTGCCACGTCCTGCACAGTCATTTCTGAGATGCTCCATCCTATCATGGTCCACAGAGAGATCCTCCTACATGCAGCTAAACAGGTAAAAGTCAGAGTTACATCTGGTGATCAAGTGTGCAATGCTGGGTTCTCAACAAGTTTCACTACAGGGGAAAGATTTCACGAGTCAATAAATGTGTAATAAGCATAACAGACGGAGGTTCACTTCCACGTCTGTATAATATAACATTTTGCTTAGCTGATGGTCATATAACGATGACTCAAGATATGCCTCCATGTATAACCCTCTTGCATATCGCCCTTATATGCTGCTGCAGTGGTAGATTCTGTAACTAGTAGTCTTACATGATGAGAAAGCCTGTCCTGCCTGCAGTGTCAACTAAGACACCACGTACATGCCTGTGGGAACAGTGTTCAGTTTTTTCTTCATCTCTTCAGATATCCCCCCCGAAACTGTATTCATTTATTTATCATGCTTCAGTTTTCTAAGGAGCATGAGCTAAATTCGTACCACGCCCTTCCCGCCCTCAAGGTCCCTTCCCATACTATCTTTATTCCTTTCATTTATGTCACCAGTTCTTTTCTTCTTGTGTTTTTCGGTCTATCTCAACCTCTCTTATCCCGGGGGATTCCAGAACAAGGACTTCCTTGTAATTCTATTAATAGCTTTCCTTAATGTGTGTCCTATAAATCGCCATTCTCAAGGTACCTACAGCTTCTTATTCCCATTTTGTGCAGTTTTATTCAATAATTTTGAAACCGGTTACTTTTTTATGTTTTTGTTCTTTATTTTATAAAACATTCCTCGAAAATAAGACACGCAATTACCCACTCTCTTGGGCTCTCCCACGCTCTACCACTTGGAGACTCAAAAGAATATGTATACTGTACGCGAAGTATTTAAAATATGCACGACATTATAATACAAAACCGGAACACAAGGTCAAGGTTTTTAATGTTTACCTGAATGAGTTTACATCAGCGGGTGAACCACTAGTGGGAGAATCAGAGCTGATCACCTCTGTTTTGATATATTCCGGTTAGACAGTGGCGGCTTCAATGCTTTTTTAGGTGGTGTGGATATTTATAATCTTGTAGTGTTCAGACGCACGCCGGGAGCTTAATTTCATATAACACAACAAAGATTTAAGATGACTATATACACCATACATGACACACCTCGGAGATGAAAAACCTGTACAAAGACCCGCAAAACATGTACCGTACAGAAAAATAAAGACTGAAAAAACGTATCCAAGGAGTTAATTCGTGTAAAAAAATTTTCAATTACAGCTACATTATAATTGAGACATGATGACTTTGCCTTTTAAAGCAAGTCTTCACTTATTTTAAAACTCAAACAATAAATGTCTGAGTTTATTTTACACTGTAAATATGATGTGATCGTGTCATCATTTAGGCCCTAGTCTGTTTCTGCACTTAATTATTACTAACAGAACAGGAAATTGTGTTTGATAGGACCTTATAAAAGAATTCTGAGACACAGTAATAAGGAGTGTGGGTTAGAAATCCTAAACATAATCCTCAACCCAAACCTTAATCTTAACCCTAACAACGTTCAAGGATGACATCAAAGAAGACATTCACTGTTCTCACAACTAATTTTACTACTTCGTTATTATTATTATTGCGAAGAGAAAAATTGAACTAAACTACATTATCCTGTTATATGAAATGGAATGGGGAAGTTTCTAGGGCGGTTTAGAATTAATTCAATAAACATTTGATGCAATTTTAAAAGTAATTGTTAAACTCTTTCTTTGTGTAGTTGTTAACTCATACTGGCTACTAGTTGTTGAATCATGCTTTATTTGCTAAATGATGTGAATGTCCACCAGTGGATAAATGTAGATGTTGGGACTGGTGTAGTAAAGTGTAACGATTGTCAACTCATCAAACCCAGCACAGTTTTGGTCATACAGGTCATCTTGTCCTGGAACGTGATGAGGCTCCGACAAGAATGTGAGTGTAAACAATGAGTGTGTATCTGAATGTTACGCGACTGTAAATGATTCGATAGAGTTGACAGGTTGGTAGTACATCACTCATACTCACACTGTTCGAATTCAAGAAGTACTGGAACTACGGTGGTCTTTTTATAACATTTAATGGGACGCACACTTGGACAGTACGTGTATGGTTACAGGAACAAATGTCGACATAGACAGTATAATGTTGATCACAGGAATATCATCTTAAGTTAGCATTCATGCTTGGCAAATATCATAATGGAGCATTCGTAAATAAGCATTCAGCGTTCCATCATGTAAATCATCTGGCTTTACTGACTGGGCACGTCAGACCATAACCAATACATAGGAAGGCTCCTAGACCTAACCTCGTCTAGCGAATAATCCTTCACGTAAAGTTCAATATATATATATTTCATAATATAGGAATCCCAGACATGGGTTCTCACATGTAGCAGTGATCTCTTGGTTCATCGAGCGATAGTACAGGCATCCCTTTTTCTCACTCGATAAATACAAAGTATATGAATTTCAACATGGCTGTTCTCTCTCTCGTGAGCTTCACTCACTATAGAATATAGACCCAAATTAGTCATTCATTAAATGTCCTCATTTCTTCATAGGTTCTCTCATAGAGGTAATTGAATAATATCATACAATCCAGTGCTGATACATAGGAATGTCTTCTTCCTTTGAATGGATATTCTTTTTAAAAGTACCACTGTGCTTATCAACAACGATGGCGAAGCCCAAGTTCATAATAAAATTTTAAATGCGAAATATAACGTTTGCCATTTCCTTGGCAAAAGAGAATAAACACTGGGGTAAAGTACATACGTCTAAAATGAATTATCACTTTTCCCCATCCATATATAGATCACTATTTCGGCAAAAAAAGCCTGCTACAACAAAAACTCGGCATCCTCACAGGAAAGCCATAATCACACCCTTTTCTAAATATCACATAGTTATCAACCAAAATTAGTTCGATTTAAAAGAACAATAAAAAGTCCTACTCATACACATAATTTGCTGAACAAGAACAATATAACCACAGAATAAAATCCAGTACTAGAATGCGGAAAATCGATAGATGACAGAAATGTGTTCGGGGCGCTAGATCGTAATTTTTATTCTCTAAGCACTTAAAAAGGAAATACTTCATAATAATAAGAATATAAAAATTGCAAAAGAGCCCTTTACAGTAATAAAATCACGTTATCATATAAATTTAAAAAACTACTTGGCTAGCGTAATTTAATACCGAACTTCAAAAATGAAAGAGCTTTTAAAGTTTTAAATCTGCTATGGTGTAGCGCAAGACGATTGATTTATATCTGTTTAATAATTAGGCGAAAAAATCTGTAGAGAAATTATGTACACATCTGAAAACGCAAAACCTTGTACAGATTATGGGTAAACCGTAGTGTGCGGCATGTATGATATACACAGAAAACACAGTACAGGTTATTCATCGTCAAGATGACACTAACAAGACAAACTATTTAATTGGTTTAATACGTTGAAAAGTGCAATTTACAAGAACTATATATGTACAGTGGCGCAGAAATGTCAATTTGCTTTCAGTATGTCCGATTTGCCTTTATTGCTGACAAGACCACGTCATTAGTTTCATGTGATTCTAAACGTTTCACATCCAATTTTTGAAAATCATTCTGCTGAAGGCGTTTTTCACTATACACAAATTTACTTCGTTCATTGTAAGAACGAGAGTGAAATATAAGAGTTATATTGTTAAAAATAACTAGATGTCATGATAGCACCATCTCTAGTAACACCGTATAATTGAAGAAAAGACTTACTTACTTACTTAGTCGTTCCCCTTCTACCGTGAGGTGTAGAGGTTTGGAAGAGAGAGCGCCAGACTATCCTATCGGCTGTTTTCCTCCTGGCCTGGTTCCATTCTAGTCCTCGGTCCTTCAAAGATTGTCTAATGTTGTCTTCCCAGCGAACTCTGGGTCGTCCTCGGGGTCTGGATCCCTGGCTCTTTGTTTCCCATGCTTGTCGTGGTATCCGATCTTCTCCCATTCTGCAGACATGGCCAAACCATCTTAATTGAGACTGTTCTACTTGAGTCTGCAGGGGGTAGGATTTAAGGCCTTGACGTATCGTCTGGTTGCGTACCATGTCTCTTCTTGTCACTTCAACCACCTTCCTCAGATACCTCATTTCTGAGGTTTGGATCTGGCTTTTATGGGTTGTAGTCATTGCCCATGACTCGCATCCATATGTCAAGATTGGGACATAGGTGGAGCGGTATACAGCCATCTTCGTTTTCTTACCAACTTCTCTCTTGCTGAGGAATCCTCGATTTATGGCCTGAAAAAGTCTCCCAGCTGCTGCTTTTCGAGTGGCCAACTCTTCTTTGATGCCTCCCTTTCGGTCTAAAATAGCTCCGAGGTATTTAAAGTGGTCGACCTGCTCCAGGACCTGTTCTCCCAGCTTAATCTGATGTCTTCTTTCTTCTCGTGATATCACCATGGATTTAGTTTTAGAGCTGCCTATGACCATCCCTCTCTTCTCCAGCTCTTCCTTCCAGACCTGCAGGTTGGATTGGAGATGTGCCCCTGATTTAGCAATCAGGGCAACATCATCAGTAAATTCCAGCTCCGAAATATAGACCTGTTTCATCTTCCAGTACCCCAATGAATATTTTCTTGTTCTCTCCTTACATGCCTTGATGACACCGTCCATAAGGAGTATGAAGAGGTAAGGTGATAGGATATCACCTTGTCTTACACCATTGGTGGTCCTGAACTCTTCTGACTTATGGTTTGCTGTCCTCGCATAATTTCTGCAAGACTTATAGAAACTCTGTATAGCATGAACTAGAGGAGCTGGAATATTCTTCCTTGCCAAACAGTCCCAAAGTTTGCTCCAGGGGACCCTGTCAAACGCCTTTTCCAGATCTATGAAACAAAGATGGATCTCACTCTTATACTCAAGGGCCTTTTCACTCAGCTGTCTGATTGTGAAGATGAGGTCTTGAGTACTTCGGTTTGCTCGGAATCCGCACTGAACCTCATCCAATTGTGGCTCAGCTAGGCGTCGGAGTCTCTGCTCTAGGATTCTAGAGTAGATTTTACCAGGGACACTGAGAAGGGATATGCCTCTATGGTTTCCACACTGTCGATTGTCACCCTTTTTGAAAATTGGTGTTATGATGGCAATCTCCCAATCCTTTAGTATGGTCTTGTTGCACCATGCCGCCTGTAGGACCCTTAAGAGTAATAGGTCGCCTGATGCTCCCATGCCATATACTTAACCATTTCTGGTGTTATACCATCATGCCCTGCTGCTTTGCCCATCTTGATTTTCTCCAGTGCTGCCTTCAGTTCTTCCATCTTTACGTCATCTTCATCACCATTTGTTTCATCTTCTGTGCTAGTGGTTATCGTTTCTGATGCTTGACCTTGCTCACCATCAAGGAGTTCTGAGAAATATTCTTTCCATCTTTCCATTACTTCCTTCGGGGCAGTAAGCAATTTGCCTTGCTTATCCTTTATAAATTTGAGAGGGCATCGTTTTTCCTTCCTCGTGTTCTTTAGGGTCTTATAGAACCATTTCTGGTTTTCTTGTGCATCTTTTTCTAGCTTTTCTCCAAATTCTTCCCATGACTTCTGTTTTGCTGCTAGCACTTTGTTCTTTGTTTCTGTTCTGAGTGTCACATATTCTCTATATTTTTCCATTTGTCCTGTTGTGTTTTTAGCTCCTAAGTATTGTTTCCATGCCATTTTCTTCTCTCTTATTTTCTCTTTGACTTCCTCTGTCCACCAAGGCGTCCTCTTTCTCTGGTTCCCAAGTCGGACTTCACCGCATGCTTCTGCAGCAGCTGTCTTTATGATATCCTTGAATTTAATCCAGAGGGTTTCCAAGTCATCAGGTCGTTCCTCTGTGTTGCTCACCGCTGCAGCAATAAGCCCCTGATATCTGGTCTTAATTTGAAGAAAAGACAATTTCAGTTATTTTATGCATCGCATCCGCTAAATCTTTGTGGGTATTCTGCGCATTCGCATTTAAGTTAATTATCTGCAGCGTTGTGGTGCCAAGTTTCGTGAAACTTAAACTTCGTCTAATAATTCCTTCGCATTCTTGGACATGGCTTGTATTATCCCCAAGTTTAGAAAGGTTTGGAAAGCGAGATGTACGCATTAAGGAAGTAGAATGGGACGGGAAAGCAGCGAGAGACTGGTGAAAGAGAGAGCTTGAGTTGGAGTCAACGTAGAATCATAACTGTTGTAATGTAACTGCAAAGACTTGTTATACAAGGTATGTCACTATAAAAAACATGAAACAAATTCAGGTGGTTTTGGACCCCCAAGAACGAGCCGCCACTGAGGTTAGACACCTGTCAGGTAACAACACAGGTGCAGGCCTTAGACAGTGTACGATTTAACACGTGATTTGCTTCAGGATACTGTTTTAAAACGTTTCCATCGAGCTCATGTCCCTGCGCAATTCATTATTATTATTATTTTGGTTTTTTTTGTAAACATGCATTGCTTTAGTTTTCATGTTGTCCAGTAAAGAATGCCTGGCTAGCTTCAATGATAACAGTTTTTGATCTAGTTAACTCATAATTTGTATAAAATTGAAATAAAATTTGTAACATTTTCACTATCACTTTGTTGTCTGCATTCCTACTTTTTTTAAATTTATTATAAACATACTTCACAGTGTTATTCTCGTATTTAAAAAAAATTCGTCTTTCTTTCTTTTTACTATACCTTTCTCATACATGACTTTTTTTGTTTCACTTTTCATTTATCATGTTTAGTTATAATGATTCGTGTTTTTTTTTTCTATTTTGTTATAATGATTATAAATGATACACAATTTTAATAGATTTACTCTTTTCTTTTCCCGGTGCAGTTCCTTGGGGTCTCTGAAGAGGCACAGAAAGAATAGGCCTAATGCACCCTCAGGCATGTCGTACAAGGTGATTAGTATGAGGTTGGGCATGTGGCTGGCACACAGAAACCATTGCTGCAAGTGACTAGCAGCATCAGTGGCCACATGCTCCGTCAGGAGAGCACAGTAAAATGATGATGATGATCCTGTTCCTCCGCTTTATCTCAGACTATGTAAACAATGTCATTGTAAACACGGAAGCTGTTTAACAAGACAGCTGCACGTCCTCTCGCTGACAGAAACTGTTTGCTACGGGTGAACATTTACCCTATGACCCCCGGCTCTGGCGTGGGGTGTGCTAGTCACAAAAATGACAACATTTTTTGGGTAAAGTTTAACCTCTGCGCTGGTCTTTGGAGCCACTGACAATTTTTTTTTTTTTTTGGTGGTTTCTGTTTTATTATTTTTTTTTTCGGTTGAATGGTCTGTTTTTTAAATGCTTTCTTCACAGATCATCTGGCTGCAAAACCCCAAACAAATTATTTTCCCCCTCGTTCGCTCTCAAATATCAACGTTGTGCAGTATTTCCCAAAAATTACAGTAATCGCTTACCCCTTTTGAGAGTTCAGTCTTACCGCAGCATCCATCTCGGGTGAAGATACTTGAGGGTAGTGTTAATAATAATACCGCCCCGTGTAGTTCCTGGGGGTGGGGCTCTGAAGAGACAAAGAAAGATTAGGACGACTAAGGCATGTCGTAAAAGGCGGTTAACATGAGGCTGTACATGGGACTAACAACCTCATTATATAAAACTAATTGCAACAGAAACCCCACACGGCAAAATCACGTGACTGCTTGGTTCACTGCAAAATCACGTGACTGCTTGGTTCGAGCTTCCTACTAACGAACCAGCTGCAGAGGTGACAACATGGCCTGTGCGCAGCGCAAAGACAAGTCAAATGAAAATGATTTAATAATAATATTTTATCTACACAAGCACATAAGTTTATATATGCGTGTGTGTGTATAATAACAATTACACAATATATACTATACACAGATAAGCATTAAAAAAACTAACTAAAGTAACAAGTAGTCATGAAAATCAACAAACATTCTAGCGCATGAACTCTGACAAACCTAACAACTCTGCACGAAACGGAAGCTAGCACGCAACCCAGCCACCAAGTACTCGCCCTGCCTAGGCAGACTACCGGCACTAGCCTTCGCGCATATCTTACTAGTCAGTTACAAGGACATAGTATCTCCCGTTACGCAAGAACTCGACGCACACTTATATCTACATGGCACCATTCCCACATTAAATTTTAATGAATTGTTTTTTGCAGCTTAAAAAGAAATGATAAAGTAAAATAAAATAAAGAATTATGTCGCGTATCCGTTAAACTCATTTCATGAAGAAAGTATCAAACTTTGGGAATTACTGAACATAGTATATAGCATTATTGTCATTTTACGTTGTGCTCATTATGACCATGGATCTACCACTACAGCTGACCTTCTTATAGAACATGTACCACATCAAGTTTGTGCTCATGTAGTCGTGTTTGCTGTAACAATTTGTTTTACATTATAAAATTGCCAACCTTATGCAGAACCCACCGTTAGTCGTCTCTTACGACATACATGAGGGAACATTATCACCATTCTTTCTTTGTATCATCCGTGACCTCGCCGAACTACATGGGCAACCACGTGTTCCGCTTTCAAACAATGGATGATGTGTCTACAACTTCAGCACTCGCATTGCTGGTGTTTTACTCAAGTGTGAAGCTAACATTCAAGTAGGTCCTGTTTCGACATGTCTACTGTTTATGTTTCTTCTCCTCACAGTGACGCATGTTTATTTCACTAGCTATTTTGTAAATTTCGTCTTTAGCAGGTCCCCGACCTGAATCTGCGCACTCGAACTCTTCTCGGTAAGGAGTAGTTTTTTTAAATGTTTTATTTGATTCTTGATGAATTATCTTATAGGACGCAGAGATCTGTGCACCAGTATTTTCCTGGTGAGTATCAAATATTTCTTTGATCGGTTAGTTTGCTGATACAATAGTTAGAGAGATAATCAGTTTATATAATCAATTTTGTTTTAAAAATACGGCTTCAGTAAGTACGGACAGATTGTGTCATAATTCTGACCTGTGACTTAACGATAGCCATAGCATATATTAAACACAATGGAAACAGATCATGTTCACAGTAAAATAGCATGTTAGTGTTTGACATATTGCTATATATTTATTTCATATCTTTTAAAATGAAAACAGGGAGCCGCCGTAGCGCAGTGGTTAGTGCACTGGTTTCTTAGCTCTGTGGTCCACGGTTCGATCCCCAGTTGAAGTGGGGCAAACGGCCCCGGGGTCGACCCAGCCTCGTGAATCTGATACCAGAGTAGCTTATGGGAAGGTTACGGCGGCCGGCGTGATGCTGACCACAGTGTGTCGGTGGTCAAGAAAATATGGGCCTAACACCCTATTCCAAAAATGCCTCAGTGGGCGTGTAACTTGATCCTTTACGAAATTATCCCTTTATTCGAAAACAGTTTCTATATTTAATGAATCTACAACTCTTCCTTTCTTTTCTCTTCTTCCTCTTTTTCTTCAAGTGCTCGGGCGATTATGTCTTTCCACAACTTCATGTTTCCTGTACTGTTTATCTTTTCTGTTGTTGACTTCTTTCTATGCCATGATGTCAAACTGCCCTGTATCTTCCATCTTTATTGTCCTTTATCTCTTTTTTCCTTCTATCTTTCCTGTTGTCACATTATATATTCCAGCTTTCTTTTTATCATAACATGACCGAAGACAGTGCATTGCTTCCTTCTACCGTAGGTTTTATTCTATTTCTCACTCTTATCATGTGATCAATCTGAACAATAATGTTGTCACATGACTTACGAGAATGTCTGCTGTGTTCTTCGCATTCAGTGGCTCCAGGTTTATTTGTCAAAGCTATGAATGTGGATATTTGTAGATCATTTTGTTCCTTGCTTTTATTCTTCCTTCCTGCAGTATTTGTGCCGTTCGTTGTGGCATTGCCTGATGCAGTGCTTCTTAAACTGGTAAATGGTTCACCCAAGGGTGAATGACATTACTGTGGAGGTTGGGAAAGGGGGGGGGGGTGTGAATTAAACTAGGGGAGTGAATGAATGGTGAATGACCTAATTTACTCAAACATTTATATTTTTTTTAAACTTAATTCTCACTGTCTTTCCCTTCTGTTTTTCGTTTCTCTGTCCCTGACGAAGGCCCTATGGCCGCAACGTAGGATTTTTCTTGTCCTTTCTCCCAGTAAGACGTATCATTATTTGTGTTTTTTTTTTTTTCGTTCTTCAGATTTAAGTAAGTTTAATTTTAACTGGATTTTTTTTTTTTTTAACTTTCTCCTTCATCTTCTTCGTTCGTCCTGAAAAGGACGTTGGTTGCGTTGTGTCCGTTTACAGCGAAGTTGCGATATTTCCGCCTTTCAGCCGACACATCCTACTTCATTCATTCATAACCCTCCACTCCCAAAGGAGCATAGGCCTTCAACAAACACATGCCAAGTCCTCTTGTCACGTGCCATCATCTCAAGTTCTTTCCACGTTCTCCTTATCATTTTCACCTCTGTTTCCAGCTCTCTTCTCCAAGTGCTTCTTTGTCTACCTCTGCTTCTCTTGCCCTGAGGATTCCAGAACAAGGACTGCCTTGTAATGCTATCAACAGGTTTCCTCAGTGTGTGTCCTATCCAAAACATCCTACTTCAGCACGGCATTTTTAGGACCGGGTTAGCCTTCCCTCTTCGATCCCTACTCACTCAGCCAGAATGCAGTGATGCAGCTTATTTTCAGGACCACTACTTGGAGGTGGAGTAGAGTCTTGGTCAACTCTGGTTCGCTGACGCAAGCAGTCTAGCCGTGGGTCGCAAACTGCATTCCACACTGTTGACGCGTCTTAGGTCCCAAACTTTCTTCTGATTTATTTAAAGTATTTAAAAAAAAAAAAATAAGTATTATTAATTATACATGATCTCTGCCGCTATCTGATCCTGGCCTAGTTTTTTTTTCTCTTATTTCTAGCTGTTTCTAAATCTCCTGCATATTAGTATATAGTCAATGTTATAATTGTGACAGAACGGGGCGGGCCCTATTGATCTTTGTTTCTCTCTGGCAGTATCGGTGTGGTGGGTTTTGATGTTATGAATTTTTGTTATGTATTATTATTGTATTAAATGAGATCAGTTATGAAGGTCTCTGAATTTAACAAATAGTATTGTAAACTTTTCAGAGTACCTTTCCGCTACCACCCTTTTGATCTCATTCAAAATTAATCTATATTATTATTATTATGACTTCGTGTAGTGTCTAGGGTTATGTATGTAGAGTGTAATGTGAAATAACCAACTAACATACAAACAAATAGTTTATTATCCACAACAACCAACAGTATTACAACAATAACATACAAACGACACTTTAAAAGGCTATCTTATTTAAGACAGTGGTTGAAATTTGTGTAAATAGAATTTTTTACAATTTATTATCCTATTCTAATTTATTTTGAACCAGGACTGACAATCAAAAGTGAAATCAAAAGAATCATTTACAACAGTCCAATAACACAGTAGATCTTCTGTCCATACATACAATATTATTCTAATATAAGTGTGTAGTTGTATTCTTCTACTTTGAGGTAATACTGGTATCAAACAATAGGTTGTTGGTTATAATCACTCCCTTTAAGTTATGTCTGTTTTCGTTCGTCACTTGTGGAAATATTAATAACTATTCACAGTTTTCTTCACTATCACTTTCTAGTTCTTTTAAGTTGAGCTGCCAGGTGCCGAACAAGAACTTAACTTGGCAGGAGAATACAGGTAGATCGTTTCCTCTGCTCGCTTGACAATCTGTTCCACCTGTTTGATAGGCAATGGCCACTAGCATGGGCTCGAAGTATACAGACAGAGTCCTGAATCGAGCAGTTCTCAAGCGTTTGGTACTACATTAACGTAGTACCCAGGACCCTGAAATGTGAAGGTTATGCATCCTTGTTTATACCTAGTATACAATACTATTCCACATTTAAGTACAGGTACATTACAAACAAACGAAAAGGGTCATAGCTTTATACCAACCTATGCCACCATTATCTTTTGATGTGACAATGTACACCAGTATTCCTCTCCCCTATTAGTTACAACGCCACTGCAATTCCAGCTGTAATCTTTTCCATACAATAGGATAGGTGCTATGCTCCTTGATGACAATCATACATATTTTCTTGTAGTCTAACACCTCTCTGATAGTCTATCACATGGTGGATCAATCTCTAGGCTCTGCCTAAGTTTGCTACAGACCCACTTACTTATAGTCGTACATTATTATCTCACATTCAGTTTTTATTTTAGATACATGTTAATAAAGTCAATCTTACCACATTTATTCAATGAAATACACAAGTAAACGATGACTGGCACACTTTCGATCTGCCGTTCTGTCTAGGTTTTTGAGAAATATTGTTTACACAGCACAAGCCTGCTCTCATTGCTCCTTGGCAAAATTTTGTTATAAAATGGCGTCCTCACCTAATACTTTTTCCCCAATATCAACTACTCTGGCCAATGATTATCCTTATTTCACTTGTAAACAAAGTCTTTCAAAAATACAATTCAACTTTCTACTACGTTACTCGGGTAATATATGTTTAGTACGAGGTCGGCCAATAATATTTCGCCTCACTTCAAATTCCACCCAATCCCCTTCATCGTACTATCTTAGCCTATCTTTCACCTAATTTTTCCCCCAAAAAATATGCTATCCAATCTAAGCAGATATGACTTGACCTGACAGTATCTCCGATTCTCTATGTATTATCCCCAATATTTGATTATCTAATGGACTATTTATGTAATTGATAACATATTCTTAGTCAGCAAAGCCACAGGTACACGAATATATGATTTTTATGGGGCTACATGGCTTGGTTCAATATTCCATATTTTTTTCCATGTTAGTTGTTGATTTTGAAACTACCTCCCGTTCAATTCTTTTCTCATGTACTTTCAAGCTAATTACGAGAGTTTATGTCATTTGCAATAAGAGCTAGGCGTGTTTCCATGACCGTAGTGTCCATTTTTTCTAACTTTTTCATCGTAATTTGAAAAACCGCCTAAGGCAATACTAGCAAGTAGTTTTATTTTTAGAACAATATGAGACGTGATTTGCGTTGGGTTTTTTCCGTTTCCCCTCCCCTCTACATTGTATTTAGGCAAATACTTAGTTGACCTAGGGAAGTGGAACGTTTGTCTCAATGACGAATTTGAAAAATAGGGTACCCTTTTGGTTCGGCCATTGCGTTATCAAATAATACGCTGAAGGCGTAGGCGACAACTTACGATTCTCGCCGAAAATTTTTAGTACTTTTTTATCTTTGACTTTATGCACTATACTGCTATATCCTAATTTAGATATTGTATTTAGAAGTTTACCACAATCGGTACATTTGTGATACAGATTTTTCATTATTTGCTCTCAATTGTCGCACTTTTCTTTCTTTCTTTCTTTCCTTCTTCGTTATTTTTCTGCTAAGTAGCAGATATTTGATTTTATCAAAGCATTCGACACTCCTTGTAGGTGATAATAATCGCATTTGCTTGGCGCTGTCTAGATTTGTTGGCTACAGGCGCGGCAGATTAACACGTACATCGACCAGCGCTGTCGGCTCAATCACCGATAAGACATGGATGACAAGATCACTTTAGATAAAAGTAAGATTGCTACATCTGAACACATGGTCGTATGCCATTACCGGTGTATATGGAAGTTTGTACACAAGGGCATCGGACATCTTATTACTATACGTGGAAGAGTTGACCTCTGCCTTACGTTCAAAATTATCCGATGTCGGAGTTTTTTGAAATTATCCCATAACCCACCTGTTTGAATATGATTGGAGTTTTTTGATAGCTCACAACAAACGAAGGCGTGGGAAGGCAGGGAATATAATCTGATCATTTTTTCAAGCTATTTCACTTGAGAAATTGCTCGCCAAGACACCAGACTGCTGCAATGAAGAATTAGAATTAAGAATTCCTTGTTAAAATACCGAACACTTTTTATTGGAGTATTCATTAGGACTTACAATATAGGCCGGGAAATCTCTAACATTTTAAATAAGGAAACCCGGACTGCGGAAACTGAAGGACCACACACGAAGTCAGAGAGGGAGCTTATTAAATTAACGACACCCCAGTGTCACGAAATGGCTTAATTAAGAGTCTGTCTGAGTAAAGAGACAAAACCCCAGTTTTGAGGAAATTCTGAGAAGATAGATTAAGATGAGTATTAAAGTGACTGGAGGATGAGACTTATAGCTTCAAGGGTGAGAACCTAAGACTTTTATAAACGGGTGCTTACGTAGAATGGAAGGACTGAAATGGTATAACAAAGTCACAAATGTGAAATTGATGACAAGAACCAGACAAGTGCCAGTGGAACAAGAGTTGATAAGATGACGCTGGCGATCGATAGGACACACATTGAGGAAACCTGTTGATAGCATCACAAGGCAGTCCTTGTTCTGGAATCCACAGGGAAAGAGAGGCAGAGGTAGACCGAAAAACACATGGAGAAGAGAACTGGAAACAGAGGTGAAAATGATGAGGAAAACATCGAAAGAACTTGAGCGGATGGCACAGGACAGGAAGACTTGGCAAGTGTTTGTTGAAGGCCTATGCTCCTTGGGGAGCTAAAGGGTATTGATTGATTAGAAGAAAAGTTTCATCATTGTTTGGTAATAGAGATGATGAAAAAAAGTTCACATTGGCAGCGTCTATTTTTCACTTTGCTGCCAATAGTAGTTTCTGCTCCCGCTGATGGGTTCTGTTTACACTGCTCTTGCTCGACGCTGGTCAAGGTTGTAGTGTGTAGCTCGTTTCCCAGAAATGTCAAGCAGAGTCTACAAAGTTCGTCCCTAGTCTTAAAGCTTAGGCCACTGTTCCCTTCTTGTTCCAGAGATAGTACTTTCTGCTGGTACCACCAATAACTATGAAAAAGAATAAAAACGAAACGCTCTCCTCAGTATTGCGTTTCCCGACATATACTTTTGTGCCCCCTCTTCTATTCTACCATCCCATTTATCTCAGAATTTACTCTAAATGAGAATTAAATTTAATCCGTTGGGATAAAGCTTTCTTTACGTTTAAATTGAATAGCTTTAGCGTTATATTACATTTAAATGAAAAGGTTAATAGTACAGATAGAATATGTTTCCATTTACACTTCCACTGACTGAAAAGTGTTTACAGTATAAATTGAATATGTTTTCATTTATGTTTACACTGAAAAGTTTTAAACTTCCATTAATTTTAAAATGAATATTTTCTCACAGACATTTACACATAGACTTGCAGTGGTGGTTCACGAATCATTATTCTATACGCTGAGGTTGCCAGCCTCAACTGACTGGGACATCTACTAGCGATTTTCACATATTAAAATTCACATGGCAATAAACATATATATGTTAGTACACATTTTAGTAATGAGAAATATAGAATGTAAAATAACAATTTACGCCAATCCAGCTCACATACTTTTTGCTCAGATGAATAAAAGAGACTTGAATCGGTCTCTTACACGCGTCTGGAGTGTCGTTAATTTAATACGTTCCCTCTCTGACTGTGTGTTTCCTTCAGTTTCCTCAGACAGCGGTTTTCCTTATTAAAAATGATAGAGATTTTCTGGGCTGTTTTTGTTAGTCCTGATAAATAGTCAAACAAAAGGTATCCGGTCTGATAAAATGGAGTTCTGAATTATAGGCTAGATTATATTCACTGCCTTCCCACGCATCTGTTTGTTATGGAGTCTAACCGAAAGCTCCAATCATTTTCAAACAGGCGGGTTAGGGTGCGGTACTTTCAAAATATTCCACGTGAAATAAGGTGCGTAAAGCAAAAGGTCACATATTACCATATATGGTAATAAGACATACGATGCCTTGCGTACAGACTCGCGAACATGTCGTTAACCTCATATGGCAACATGTGTCAGATGTAACACGTTTTACTTTCGCTAAAGTAATGTCTTATCTGTTGCTTGAGCATACACAAAATCCATCTCTTTACAACCTTGGCGGAGACGCACTCGTGCCTTATCAGTGATTAAGCAGATTGCACTGGGCGATGTACGTTTTAATCTGTGTACTGATATCGGCCGCGGCTGCGATTAACCAACTTGGTTGTCGATAATGTTCTCTCAGCGCTCCTGCAAATGTTTAGTATTATCCTCCACCAGGAGTGTCAGATAAACAAGCAAGACACAATATGCTGAAAGTAGCGAAAGAATGTAGATACAAAATATCTGCTACTTAGCAGAGAATGAAAGAAAGAAAGTGTGACAAATAAGATGTCGTGATTTGGATCTGTCTTACAACACGGTTTTCTAAATCTGACCATACCGCACGCCATTAGGTAGGGAACTCTCTAATACAATAACCAATCAAAACGTACCTTTATTATCATTGTTTTAGGAAACGTACTATGCTTAAAACCTAGGCCTATTTTGTGTAACCGATGGGACAATAATATTTAATTTCATAAGAACTAAAGAAGTATCACCGGAAAAGATTATGTAATTCATCAACGGGAATGTTACTTTAGAGGTAGGTGTAAACACTTTATCGAATAATATTCTAGTAAGATAGATATATCGAATAAACGAGTTGTGTTACATCAGGATAAGTCAAACTTAGCTAGTTAAAGCATGCATACATTTAAATGCATTTTGCAAACTAACTAATAAATAGATAGATCGATACAAAATAATTCACAGTATGATTCCATCTTTAAATGACCAAAATCGTCCCATAAATAAGGAAGATAATTGTAAAACTAGATTTTAAACATTGAACAGACAGCAGAAATTTTGTCTCCTTTTGGGAATTTTTACGCCTCTCCTTACCCTGTCACCTCAGACGCCGGAGGCGTGACTATAAAAGACCTTGCCCTTGGCTATTTGACGCCACTAACAAATTCAAACCACAAGCTGTCTAGAAAGAAGCGGTAAACTGTAATCAAATTTTACCTTTGCCAACCGCATCTGTTGCGCAGACCATAGAAGCGATTAACAGCATGTGTGTTTTGCCTGAGGGTAAGAATGACTATATATATGTATGTATATATTTATGTATTATTCCTGTGATTTAATCCATGTGTGTTAGAAAGTGAAAATACATGTGTAAAAAAAATATTCCAGGACGAATGTGTTGCTTGCTGGACCGCAATGCATGTGTTGGTTTTAGAGGCGAAAGCCAGCGTTGTAAAAAGTGTAGGTTTATTGAAAATGATGTCAAAAATACGACTGTAAGATTAATAATACATTGGAAAGAGTATTTGTTAAAGGAATGACATGTATCATGGAACCTAAGGAAGGATTGACAGGACTTGTTGTACTGAAACGATTAAGATATTACTTGTAAATTTCTACTATTCCAAATCATTGTATGGAAGCCAATCATGGACTAAGGGATCAACTTAGGAATTATAAGGAAATTTTAGTCGCAGTGAACTGACTGTGATGGGTGGGGAAGGTAAATTGTCCTGTGCATATGTGAGCACAATTTCTGACGCTGTACGTTATGTCCTTTGTGTGTAAAGGCAGAGTAGTGCTGGACCATACAGAGGTTCTGCTTATTTAAATTTCAGGTTTTGTCCTGCAACCGTTTTATCATGCAAACGTTGTACCTTGCACATTACCCGAAGTATCTGATTCCTATAACTCGATTTGACTCTGAGGTGCGAGAGCTCGTGAAGTTGTTGAAGCCAGACACCATTGTCTACTGCCTGGAAATTCACAGAAGTATTCGTCCACGGCAGAACCGTGTGGGATTTTCTGGATTTTAAGATAAGTGGCCTTATCTAGCCACTGATCAGCGTTTTCAATAAAAGGTATCACCACAAAAGAAAACATAAAAATATTACGAACATTTCAGTGGAGGATGAATTTAAGGACATTATGAATCCACCATACCTTCACCGTCAAAATCATTGACATTATATTAAATTTAAAATTATTCATCAGTGTGGAAGACAATAGAAACTTCAACACAAGATTATGGTTTATAAATTTTAAATGTATATGCTTATTTATTTCAAGCTGTAAATACCTTTGAGTTTTCCTAAGTTACCTAACCAAAAGAGAACAGGGTTAGGTAAATAAATTTTATATATATATATATATATATATATATATATATATATATATATATATATATATATATATATATATATATATATATATATATATATATATATATATATATATATATATATATATATATATATATATCAACAGACTTGCTGAAGTATTTGAATTAAAGTTTAAAGTTTGTTTGATATTTAATTTAGATTGATAGACAGACTAAATTATATACCCCTAGAACAACTTGTCAACATAAACAACACATAATACTGTGGCCGTGATGGTGTGGTTGATGTTTGCATTTTTTTCTTTAAAACGCTTTTATATAGTGTTCGTATAGTGTGACTCGTATCACTACCCAAAACAGTAGACAGTACAGTGCTGATGATGTTAAACTCTATTGACACACTGTATTCCAACAACAGTAAAACGAACTGCAAGGTTTATTTACATGTAGTAGAATCCACTTCACTCTTCTGCGGATTTATCTCATAGATTTTACATTCAACTTGATACAATTCCAATTCGTACATTCTCAAAAATCAGTGACATCCGTAAATCATATATTCTTGCACATGTCTGTCACTGCTCTGCTCTCGTCTAGTTTCTCCACTGTCATGTCGTCTGGGTGATCTTTTAAGAAAGTTAGTTTATCTTTATAACGTTTTCACTTAGTGACCTTCTCGTGTATCTTGCTAGAAGACTAGCCTACAACTGCCAGGGATGTTGACTTTTCTACCAGTTTACCTGATCACTACGTCTGTCTCTGTTTTCTCTAAAAGTCTATCTTCAAATTATAAAACTGCAATCATACCTGCTGTCTTGAAAAAACACAAAACCTTGACAACTTGTTAACAAAACTCTTGCTATTGCGTATCTGTACCCACAGTAGCCAACCACATCCAATGGCTTGGTTGCCAGAGACATGAATATCAAGAACCTCCTCACTAATGAACTTCCAAAACTACCATCTCATCTAGCACACACTGCTAACTCACGCTCAGCGCGTTTCTCATCTGACTCTCCTAAATTCTCCCCGATTTACATTTTTTTTCCGTTCACTCCTCAACTGTGTTCATCTACCAAACTTTTCTTGTGCGTATTTATTTTAGCTCGTTTACTAACCTATCAAGGGACGTAATTTCCAGTTAACTCCCTTTGCTGAGTTTACTTAAACCCCCTACAATCTTCTTCAATTCTTATCACAAAAACGTTAAATGCAAATTAGTTCTACTATAATTTTGAACTTACTAAAATTGCTTAACTCTAAAATAACTACGTCATCTTCCAAAAGGGATTCCCAGATTTACCTTCCTTTGCACAAAGCACTCCTCTCAACAAAGACGAACAGTCTTTTTAACAATTTCATTCATTTTTCCCAAACCATTTTTTTCACTCACCTTCCCCTCCAAAACCCAAAGCACCGTTCACAATACCAAAGGAGAATCTTCGAAAGGAGCAAATAGATTTTCATGACATACCTTTAGCACCTGGAGATTTATACAGCTGGATTCTAACATTTGATGTCGATACACTCTATTCTTTTCAGAAAAGGGGTATTTGTTGTAAGACCAGTCTCTTATCTGGCACTATCCTGGTATCATCTGATACATCTTTTTGTCCAGGATATCTTACATTCTATAACATCTCAAATCTTTCGTGACATAAGAGTAGAAAGGGCGCAGTAAAATCCGTACCACCAACGGGCTGATCACCCGTTTGCCAGTCACTTCGATTACGAAAACAACAGCAAATGGATTGATTTGCCGTTGCCCTAAAGACGCCAATAGGCGTGATGGGAAACAATGGCAAAGAAAACCTATCTGCTGTTGCCCTAAGACGCCACTAGGCGTAATGGCCACTGACTGCTTTGACGGTCGGTGGCTAAGGACGGAAGAAGAAGAAGAAGAAAGAAAATCCGTACCACCAATGTACCGATTACTTCTGTAGTGAAACAGAGATTAGGAAGAAGAAGGGGTCTCCCCAATCCATTTTGTGACACCGGTAAATAGCATTCCACGCAGTCCTAATAAATTCACATTTATTCTTTCCATTTCCCTATCCATTTTGTCTAGTTTTTCATTGTGCATTAGTGTCCTGACATTTCATGTTGAAATTGTTAAGATATTCTTAATTCCAATTTAGCTTGATGACGATCGCGTATTACATGTACCAATAGATGCTCCCTACCTGACAATGTGGTCTCTCTGGACACCCGCCCACCACCCTTTTTTCGAAAGATATTTAAACATCAGATACAGGAAAAAAATGGGATGCAGAGTATCCAAGTCACGTACAAAATGATGCATATTACCAGCTCAGCAGAATGAACAAGTGGTCATTTTTAAACTCCGCACAGGCCATGACGAATTGGTAAACAATCTATTCAACAAGCTAATGATAGGAAGTACCAATGAGTGTGACTGTGGCACCGATAAAATTACTACAGAAAATCTGCTTCAAAGATGCCTAACATATGAGGAACAGAGAAAACACATGTGACCGTCACCAATACCATTCCTGGAAAAACTCTACGGAGATGCAAATAGCTTCAAGCTGACCAGTGCTTTTTTGAAAATATTCAAGTAGACGCCTATGAGTGCGAAGAAAAAAAAAACCCCCCTTTAACGCCACTGTCTTAAGTCATGAATATGGACTCGACATTAATATTGAGAAAACAAAAACTATGATAATTAGCAAAACAGACGATAAACCTACATTAAAGATAAGCGTAAATGGGAAAATCCTGGAACAAGTCAAGAGCTACGTATATCTTGGTCATATAATAACAGAAGATGGCAGATGTGAAACAGAAATCAAGAAGAGAATAGGAATGGCCAAGGCTACATTCAACAATATGAAACATATACTGACATCAAAACAGTTATCTCACAAATTAAAACTGAGAATCATAAAGTGTTTTATATATTCTGCATTTCTGTATGGGGCAGAAACATGGACGATGTATAAGCATTTGGAAGAAAGAATTGAGGCTCTTGAAATGTTGATATATGGAAAGAGAAGAAAATAAATAAGGAGGTCCTAGAAAATCTAGGTATGAAAAGAGAACTAATGAGGGAGATCAGAGTTTGGCAGCTAAAGTACTTTGGGCCACATAAAAAGGCATAACACCTTGCAGAAGACCATAATAAGAAGGGAGAGGTGAAGGCAAACGTGCAAGGGGAAGACAGCGCTATAAGTGGGAAGATAACATCAAGAGATGGACAGGGAAGAGCCTATCAGAGTGCACCACCATGACAAGAGACAGAAGACGTTGGAGATCCTATACAGCCAACCTTCGTTTTCGAGATGGCAGCTGATGATGATGACCAAAGACAGTACGAACGTAGATCCCGTTGATTTCCATCGCTTTGTGTACGGGTGACTCAGTGACGGTTTTAAGCGTAGGCAACCTAATCTTCTGCCTATGGGGCACGCACATAAATATATGCTTGTCGATACAATAGGAATTTATTTGTCAAAAAAGGTCCTTGCCAGTTCACGCATTCCTAGGACCTCACACTACCTTAACACGCCACTCTCTCCGATAACCTATTGACTAAAAAGTCTAACCCACTGGTTGTCTTGTCATAAAACTTCAGAGGTGTTTTATACAACTATCCCAACTCGTCCTCAGTGACAACCACCTATTGTTGTTCACGGTGGTGTATTCAATATTCTCTGCAGTGTTGCCACCCTGAATTTTTTATTAAAAAAATACCTGGATGGTAAATAAAAAACACCAAGATTTTGAATTTTGGGCTTCTTTGGGGCGACTTGGGCAACTTTATGCAGTTTTTTGGGATATTTTCGGCGGAAAAAAAGAAAACCGAAAGTTGATCTAGGTGACGCTCTTATCTAATGAAGTAAAATGACATCTAAATGGGAGCGGGACACAAAAAAACCTAGATCTAGGTGAATCCACCTAAGAGTGGCAACGCTGATTCTCAGCTAGATTGACGCTTCCCGTAGGTAACAGGCTCCCCCCCCCCCTCCCCCCCCCAAGCCTCGATGATATTTGAAGCCGTGTCAAGAACCTTCCACTTCCGTGTTGTCGATTTCACTGCCTCAAGAAATGTTATTTTCCTAAGGTATTTTGTCGTTCTGCTCCTGTGTTGGAAATTCTCTTATTACAGGACTTTCTCTTCCTTCTCACTGGGTTTTCTCCTCCTTGTTATTCTGTTTATCCTATTACTGACCTGGTTTGTTCATTTCTGTTATGGTCAGTGGAGAAAAACGTATGGTAAATGTGCCCGGGAATACGATTCTTCTTCTTCTTCCGAACCACCAGGAATTCGAGTTTTTCATTCTTTTACACTTGCAGCTATTGAGAGATGAGGTTTTAGGCTTTCTTGCAACCCCAGAGGACTTCACCAACTCAGCGGGCTCAGCTGGTGGGGGTCAGGTCAGACTCACTAATTGACGGGCTATGCAATGCCACGAGAAGGTTTGTCCTCTACCCTGATAGGGGGTTATGGGTACGATCACAGTAGGGTCCTTTTGTTAAAGTTGCTTTGATTTCGTATTATATTAAACCATACGCTATGGCAGCATGGCATTCTGTCATGTTATTCAAATTTAATTTTGCTTTGCAATCCTTATGAAGCATGGAGCCACCCTTCCAGCTGTGTCACGCAGGAAAGCTGCAAAAAGCAGTTACATGAACTTTCATCAGTGGTTTCTGTGGCAATTTGTTTTCAATGATGAGGTTGCCAGCCTGTTTCATCACCACCAAATTTTAGTGGCCCAGTACGACACGCTTGAGTGTGCCGTGGTCTTATTCTTTCTTTGTATCTCCAGAGACATGCCTTTGCTTACCTAACTTAAAGGCAGAGTCTGCTATCCATTTACAGCTGGTAGACTGAAGCGTGACGCTACCTGGTTTCAAACCCGGAACCTTTGTCTCAAGATGCAAGTGCTGTAACTACTCTACAACTTGACGCTCGCTGTGTAACACTTATGATAGAAAGCAGAATTATTTATTTTGACATCGAGGAATTAACTGCTCTTGTGCAAATCTTTACGCTTCAAAGGGGCACACACATGTAAAATATTGTGCTGTTCATTGTTTTCAGTTAAGTCAAGGCCAAAACTAGCGTTTATAAATTATTTCTTCGTTAACATGCATTAAAACGATAAACTCACGGACTCTAACGGTTACCATGTAACAAACGTATTTTTAATAAAATAATGTCCAATGAAATTATGTTTGAGGGCGCCACGGCTGCCAAAGCAGTAAACATAGATAGTGTCATGAGGCTTTAATTGTTATTATTTTTATTGTTGATCATACTCGGCCTCATTGCGCTCCGGGCAAACACATGGGTGCTCAGTTTCCCTCAGCAAATGTTGAAGGGTATGAATGGTAATTGTTCCTGTTGAGCGCTTGTTGTATACACGACGGATGCGTCTTCTTGTGCCTGTGTCAGTTAAATGTGCAAGTAGTTCTCTTCAAGCGGGCTTCAGAAAGAACAGAAGATGTGCAGATCATATACAGTAGAACTCCATTTATCCGAACCCCATGGGACCGAGCATCGTTCGGATAATCAAATGTTCGGATAATTGGATTACATAATGTATCGAGTACATGTACACATATTTCTAAAAATAATTAACCATCACAAGGAAAATACACTATAAAACATATTTACTTGTACTGTAATAATAATACCCACACTGTATTAGATCACTGTATCACCAAAATCTTTCATTACACTGCAGTGCATGTACTACTTGTATTAATTTTTTTTTTTAAGAAAGAGAAATGTTATCAAAATAACATTACAAACGATTCAAAACCAGGCGCAACTAACGTATACATGTACTTGCACAGATGTAGCCCACTATTTAAAATAATGAGGAATCCTCTTTTGCACCAAACTGGATAGTCTCCTTTTGGCTAAGTCCCGCATTGTCTTCAACAGCAGAAGCTGTGTAGGACAGCTGTCATCTTCTTGCTCGTACCAAGCCATCGCTGTTTCTAGTGCTATAAAGGCCTCTTCAGGATTTGGTCGACGTTTTGGGTTTTCTTCATAATCTACAAGTACATCATGTACATCTGAGGAGTCTTCATCATCGGTCACTACATGTATTTGGTTTTCTTCTTGCACAAAAGACAACATTTCTTCGTCATTCAAAAATTGAAAACCAGAATCATTATCAACTTCTAGCCACATGTGTGCATCATCTTTGTCACAGTCCGAAAATCCGGGCATTGCTTGAAACAGTTCCACAACTTCATTTATTCCATCATCATTTGTGTCCACTGCAGTAGTTTCATTTCCTCCTTTGTTCCCAAGCAATCTATTCCAAGCCTTGTTGAGATTATCTTGTGACAGGGTGGTCCAAGCATCAGCTAACATATAGCAGCAGTCTTTGAGATTAAGCTTTTTGGAAAACGCCACCACACTTTCTTCATCTTCAGACAACAATAAACGACGCAGGACTTCCTTCTTGTACATCTTTTTAAGCTTTGCTATAACACCCTGATCCATTGGTTGAATCAGTGCTGTTACTTTGGGAGGCAGAAAAATTACTTTAAAATTTGCATCAACTGCATTCAATGTATCCGTCTCTGGATGAGATGGTGCATTGTCCAGTAGAAGAATTACTTTTCCAGTTTTCTTTTCTTGTTCTCTCAACCTCTTCACATTTGGGAGGAACTGATTTGTATACCAATCAAGAAATATTTCACTATTTATCCAAGCACTCTTCTGTGCTTTGTAGCACAACGGGAGACATGTCACATTCTTTAAACGACCTGGTTTTTTTTCTTTGCCGATCATTAGCACCGGTAAACGATGACTTCCACTGGCATTCGCGGCTACCAAAATTGTTACTCTCTCTTTGCACTTTTTAAACCCCGTGGCAGCTGCTTCGCTCTGAGATGCAAGTGATTTTTGAGGCAATGATTTCCAGTATAAGCCAGTCTCATCGGCATTATACACATCATCGAGTGAATAACCTTCTTCTTCCAAAATAGCCAAGAATGTTTCTTTAAAATTTTCAGCGGCAGTTGCATCGCTAGGTAAAAATTCCCCTTGAATCTCCAATTCTCGTATGCCATGACGAGATTTCAAGTTTCTTAACCATCCCTGGCTAGCCTTAAAGTCAGGAGGACCGTCAAGTTGATTGTTGAACTGAAGTGCCTTTTCACACAATAGAGAGCCAGAGATAGGTTACCCTTTGCTTCTTCTTTGCACAAACCATATATACAAAGCCTCTTCCAATTTCAAATCTTTCGCATTCCTCATGGTTTTACGTTTCTTCGACCCATTTTAACTATCCAATTTCGATGCAAAACTCATAATTTTATCCTTGTTACTTTTGATGTCAGAGACCATCAAAAGATTCAGAAATAAAGTCTAACGTGACTGGTGGCGCCTGATTTTTTTTTCTGGAAAAAGTGTTCGGATAATTGGATGTTCGGATAATTGGGGTTCGGATAAATGGAGTTCTACTGTATTTACCCTCAGGAACATTATAGAGCAGTGCTCAGAATGGCAGAGACAGCTGTACATTAACTTTGTTGATTTTGAAAAGGCTTTCGACAGCATACACAGGGACAGCCTATGGAAAATTCTGAGGGCTTATGGAATTCCCAGCCGCATTGTTTCCATCATAAAAAGCCTCTATTCTAACTTTACGTGCAGTGTTGGATCGAGTAATGTAACTTTCGAAGTGGAAACAGGAGTACGACAGGGATGCCCCTTATCAACAACATTATTTTTGACAGTCATAGATTGGGTGATGCGCCAGACAACTGAGGGCAGTCCAAGAGGACTTAGATGGACAATGTTTTCTACACTGGAAGACCTGGAATATGTAGATGACATTGCACTACTCGCGCATTCACATCAACACATTCAAGACAAAACCGATAGACTGAATAAGAATGGCCAGAGGTTGGCCTAAACATCAATTTGAAGAAGACAGAGATCATGGCACTAAATGTGGGCAATCCTGAGCCAATAACTGTAAGGAACCAGAAGTTAGAACAGACAGACACATTTACTTACCTTGGATGCATAGTAACACTTGACGGCGGAACAAGCAAGGACATTAACAACAGAATGAATAAAGCGAGAACAGCCTTTGCTGTTCTCAACAACATTTGGAAGTCTTTTCAGTACAGCACAAACACCAAATTAAGACTATATGAGAGCTGTGTACTTTCTGTGTTTCTCTATGGGGTGGAATGCTGGAGAGTAACAGAGAAGGAAATGTCGAAACTGTCCTCCTTCCACACAATCTGCCTAAGGAAAATTCTCCGAATCTTTTGGCCAAATGTTGAGGATTGTTTCGGGGTTTGCAAGCATGTGAATGGGGCCCAATTCATATGGTTGCACCACGAAACACCTCAGCTGAATAATACTGGAATAGATCGCGCATATCGATGTATGGTGAGTCCAGAGTATAAATGCGAAAATCACGGGACACGATCGCAGTTGAGATTATACGAGTATATAAGGCAGTTAAAGCCTGGCTAGGAATGCCAAAAGTATATGGATAAAATAGACATAGACGTAAAGTGTGAATCACTATGGTATATCACTAGTATTAAGAATAATGTCAAATAGCCCGACAAACGTGAAGAGAACTGGGGAAAGGTCTCCGTGCTCTCCTTTCGGCTGTTTCTGAACATTTGCAGAAATTTGCGAGCGGTCATCTCAAAACGCTCTAGTAAGGCCTTCTTTAACATGTCGTAGTCATCTTGGCTGCTTCCCAGCTTGACGTACACATCATAAGCAAGATATTTCAGAAGTCAAGAACAGTGCTGAATGAGTCTTAGCAAGTTAACTTTGTATCTGACCCGCCGCCTTTTGTTTTACTTTTTCTTCTGGGTTGTCTCTTCTATACTGATCCATGCTTTTTGTCAGTAACTGTTGTTTTTTTATTTTTGACGTCGATTATATATTTTTATTTTATATCTGGTTGTTTTAGTGCTGATATTTCTATCTGGGGTTCCTCATGTCTTCCGTTTCCTGTTCTTTTCAGCTTAATATTTACTTTGATGACGGCCGGAATGTGATGTAAATTTATGTCGGCGCCAGGATGTGTCTTTGCACTTGTGACACTGTTCTTAAATCTATGTTTTATCATGATATAGTCAATTAGATTTCTTGTTACATCTCCTGGGCTTTTCCATGTGTATAATTTCTTTGGGCGGTGTTCAAAAAAGGTGTTACATATGACCAGCTGGTTTTCTTCACAGAACTGGATAAGTCTGTCAGCTCTATCATTTCTTGTCCCTAATCCAGACAGTCCTACTATACTACTCGTCAAAAGTCAAGGGCCACCCTATTATTTTCAATACACTTTTATATAAGCGCATAGAATGATTAAATGAAGGAAGTTTTTAGTAAAAAATGGGTGCAATATCTTCCTCTGACAGTCCTCTATGCACGTTAAGCATAAAAACAACTCACAGACAACCATGGTGATCACGTGCAATTTGGTTTGCTGACCATAAATTCACATTTTTAATCTGTTTTTTTCAAACTTCCGTACAACCAAACAGGTGAAGTAATCGTGCTGATTGATATTCCACGTGCAATGGCGACTTTTCGTGAACAGAGTTCACTCTTAATTTGTTTTACAATCAGCAGACTTAGGGTAGTTTCATCACTTGCAAAAACCATGCCACCGAGAAGAAGTCTTGACACCTTACAAAGAATGAGGGCTATAGTGTGGGTTGAAAGTGGTTTATCTGTCCGTGAGGTTGCTAGACGGCTTGCAGTGTCACACTCTACTATCCAAAGAATTTTGGAGAGATTTCAGGCCACAGGAAGTGTGGAGGATCGCCACAGGCCAGGTCGCCCTAGATGCACCAATAGACACGATGACCTGTACCGCTTGTTGTCAGCCCTGCACCATCGAACAGTGACTTGTTCCACTCAAAGATGTCAGCTGAGACAAACTAAACGTTAATGTCAGTCAAAGCACCATTCGCAGACGTTTACATGAATTTGGACTGGCAGCTCGATGTCCTGCAGTCAGAATCCCTTTTACTCCTGCTCATCGCAGAGCCCGTGTTGCTTGGTGTCGCGAGCACATCCGATGGACAAGGCAACAATGGAGTCAAGCTCTCTTCACTGATGAATCTCGCTTCACTGTGTCATTCTGTGACGATATTCTCAATACAATAGCTAAATTAGATAATATTGTAGTGCATAAAGTCAAAAATAAGATAAAAAATAAAAATTGAGTCCAGCGGCTTATTCGCCTACGCCCGCCCGCATGTCGATTTGATAAACCTAATAGCCGAATGAAAGATACTGTCTTTTCGAAAAATTCGTTCTTGAGATTAAATGTAACACTTTTGCAAGGTCAAGTCAAATTGCCAAGACGAGAGTGAAAGAATAAAAGTATAAAAGAGGGGAGGGATGGAAAAACAGAACCTAGAGAACGCCGTCTCGCGTTGATTTCACAAAAGCCAACTCGAGCAACATAGCCTTGGGCACTTTTCAAATTACGATACAAAACTAAAAAATGTTCGTCAATTGGTCATGTAAACAACCTTAGCTCTTATAAGGAATGACGTAATTCTAACGTACTACGGAAGATTCTCGTATTTAGGTTGAAAATAGTTAGAAAAAGAATGGAACAGGTGGTGGTTTCTAGTTTTGAAGACTAACATAGAAAAATATGGAATGATGAACCAAAATACATAGGGCCATAAAAATTATATATTTGGATGCCTTATGATGTCCTGAGCAATAATATGGTGTCAGTTACCCACTAGTACAAAAAATAACCAAAATAATGGCAATAATATTATGTATGATAAGACGGACTGACGAGAAAAAAAGATCACGCCTGCTTAATTTTTTCATGACATATTTTGAAAAAAGCTTTGGGTAAATAGGACTAAAAGGTACCAAGATTTTGATTGGCTGTAGTTTAAAGGAAGGCGAGAGGGGATTGGTTAACCTAACACTAAAAATATACTTGTGGTAGTAAACGTAGTATTTTGGGAATTGGTTTTTTAAAGTTCGATTTAAAATTCATAGTCGTCTGCTTCTATTGGCCAGCTTAGTTGATATTGAGGAAAAATTGTTAGGCTAGGACGCCATTTCTTTAAAAAATCTTCCCGCGAGACGATGAGAACAGAAGTGTAATTCTAAATACAAATATTATAAACTTCTGGACAGGGCAGTGAAAACTTGGGCCAGATCTGCCAGTCATCGCTGTGTGTGTGTAATATTCATTGAAAATTGTGGTAAGATTGAATTTATTAACCATTTTATTTAAAATAAAGTTTGAATGTGAGATACTAACATACGACTGTAAGTAAGTGAGTCGATGGCAGACTTAGGCAAAGCCTAGAGATTGATCCATCATATGATAGCCTATCAGAGAGGTGTAAAACTACAAAATTATATATGATTGTCATCAAGCTACAGAAAGAGAAGAAAAGAGATTAGTTACAGAAAGAGAAGAAAAGAGATCAGCTACAGAAAGAGAAGAAAAGAGATTAGCTGCAGAAAGAGAAGAAAAGAGATTGGCTGCTGAAAGGGAAGCAGAAGATAGGAGATTGCAGAGGGAGCACGAGTTACGACTAAGGGAGTTGGAATTACAAGGCCATGCTCCTGAAAATGGTGCCAGCCCCTTTACCTCCGATGCCACTGCTAGTCAGGGAGCCTCAACCTCAGCTATGGGTTTTCATTTAGACCATTTTGTTGAGAAAGACGATGACATAGAAAGTTTTCTGGGTAGATTTGAACTGTTGGCTACCACGTATGGTTTAGAGAGAGAAAGGTGGAGCCTAAAGTTATCCCAGGGGCTTAGGGGAACAGCTTATGAAGTTTTTGCCAAAATGAGCAGGGATGATCAAGACAATTATGACATGTTAAAGCAGGCTCTTTTGTTAAGGTATGAAAAGAACGGAAAATTTTACAGGAAAAAATTTAGGAATGCAAGGCTACTGTCGGGTGAGACCTATCACCAGCTCTCTGCACGTTTAGAGACCTACTTGGAGAAATGGACTGCTCTTTGGAAAACCCAAGATCTTAAAGAAATGATCCTTATTGAGCAATTGAGAGAGTCCATGGCTCCAGACTTGAGAAAGTTTCTCATGGAACAAGGTGCAGAGAGGCTGGGTGAGTTACTCAATGTCGCTGAGAGGTACCAGGCAGCCCAAGCAGAGGTAGCGGGCACAAAAAAGAAACAGGTAGACAATTATAAGGCTCCTCAAAACTCTAACAGATTTGACAAAAAAGATCAGGGAAACAAAGGTAAGCAACATTTTGATAGGCCACAAAATGATTATAGAAATAAAAACCCACAATTCAATGACAGAAAATATGAGGAAAGAAAACCTTTTCATAAAGGTAGATTATATTGTAAATGATGTAAGATGGACAACCATAACACCGAAAATTGTACTAGGAAACCTCCTTCCTTCGCTGTAATGAAAACGGGGAGAAAAGGAGCCAAGGCCAACCCTACTAAACAGCAGGAACCGTATCATCCCCCAGTGTGTGAAGAAGTAATATGTAATGGAGTTACCATAAGGTGCTTGTATGATACTGGATTGGATTATGATTCCGTTGTGAGTTCTCACCTGGTGCAAGCAGATCAATACACCACAGAAACAGTGGAGATCCAAGCTGCAACCAAGGACGTAGCGACCATGACACTTCCCATCGCCAGGATAAATGTAAAAACGCGATATGTGGAAGGAATCATCAAAGCAGCAGTGATAAATGAACCAATCTACCCTCTGATATTGGGGTGTAGATATGTCTTCTTGGGGAATCCCAAGAGACCTGTGATCATGGCAACAGTGCAGACCAGATCACAGTCTAAAAAGGAGGAGGAAAACCCAATAAATACCCATCCAGATGAGATGAGGAAGGCGCAGGCTGAGGATAAGACCCTCAAGCCTTGTTTTAAGAAATTGCCCAAATGTCATACACCTCCAGGCAAGGAAGACTTCTATATGAAAAACAAAGCGTTATATAGGAAGGCCGGAACTGGATCCACTGGTCACGGACAGTTGGTTCTTCCAAGGGCATATAGGGCAGATGTAATAAGGAGATTACATGTTGGAAAAGATGGGGACCACGAGAAAATAGGTACCATCTGCCAAAAAGTTTCTCAAAAATACTATTGGCCAGACGTAAATGTCGAAATTGACAATTTTGTAGAAGCATGTAGCATATTGCATGAGGGAACACCCACAAGTGGGAAAAATAATAATCAGGACCTAGAAACGCCACGGGGAAAACTTAGGTCTAAAAATAAATTTAATAATGTACACAAATTGGAATGGGAACCCCCTTTTCACACACAGTCTTCACTTGAGTGTATTAACATGGCAACTCTGTGTAGAGGGCCAAAATTGGTTGTATCCCAGAATAAGCCGACAATCCCTCGGTCGGAATTTCGTGAACTGGGTAAAAATAAATGAGAGCGAAGCTCTCTCACTTTGAATTTGAACCTGAGGGGAGACAACCCCAGGAAAAGAATTGGTAGTGGAAGGTTCTTATGTGATGACAAAAGGAAGAAAAAGTCACCACCACCACACTTCCAATTACATGATAATTGCCGATGGCATGAAAAAAATATGTAGGCAACCCTGTTATTTGGGAGGCCAATAAAAGGTCCATTAGAAGCCTTGTTAAGGACGTGGACTGATGATAAGGCAGAGAAAAATATTACCTCATCATATCAATATGTGAACGAGCTGACCACTCGTCTTAAAACTTGCTGGAAACTTGCTAATGATAATTTGAGACAAGCCAGGAAAAAACATGCTGCCTATTATAATAAGAAGGCGAAGGATAGAGATTTAGCTGTGGGAGAGAAGGTTCTCCTTCTATTACCAGGCAGTAGTAATAAGTTGCAGATTGGATGGCAAGTTCCATATACAGTTCTAGAGAAGGTGTCTAGAACAAATTATAAGATAGATAAAAAGGGGAAAGAGAAAATCTATTATGTTAATCTCCTGAAAAAATATCTGGAAAGAGAAAATCAGGACGAGACACACTTACTAACCTTGTCCATCGCAACGGCAATGAAAAACGAACCACTCACCTCTCATGAATATCCGCTACATCCCTGTGAGACAGCCGCACAGGTAAAAATCAGTAAACACTTAACGAAAAATCAGAGGGAGAGAGTTCAGAAGGTTTTGGATGATCATGCTGATGTGTTAACGGACAAACCGGGGCATACGAATTTGTTGGAATATGATATGAAACTTGTAGACCCAACACCAATCAGTATGAGAGCCTATACGATCCCGTTTGCAAAGGAGACAGCTTTGAAGGACGAGATAGAGTATTTGTTGAAAGAAGGAATTATTTCACACAATGAATCATCGTACAGTTCTAGTGTGGTTCTGTTGAGAAAACCCTCTGGGGAACACAGACTGTGTATAGATTACAGGAAACTGAATGCTGTCACAGAAGGTCAGGTGGATCCATTACCTGATACAAATCAGCTGTTTGCTAGGCTGAACAAAGCTAAATATTTCTCTAAGGTGGATCTGAGCAAAGGCTATTATCAGATTCCAGTAAAACCTGAGGTTAGACCGTATTTAGGCTTTAGCACCTCGGATGGACATTATGAATTCAACATGTTGCCTTTTGGGTTGAAAAATGCTCCGAGTGTGTTCTCTAGAATGATGCGAAAGTTGTTGGATCCCCTGAATAATCCATGTATCACGAATTTCATGGATGATATTCTCATTGCTACAGAAACATTTGAGGAACACATTAACTCTCTGAATATGTTGTTGGATAGACTCAGGGAGGCAAACTTGACGGCTAGACCGACCAAATGTTGTATTGGATGTAAAGAGTTGGAATTCTTGGGACACACAGTATCTCAGGGAAGCATGACCCCTGACCCCAAGAACTTGGAGAAATTGAAGAAAGCTCCGAGGCCACAGACAAAAAAAAGATGTGAGATCTTTTGTCTCTTTGTGTGGTTTTTACCAGAAATATATTAAAAATTTTAACTCGATATGTGCACCACTAACGGATTTAACGCGCAAAGGAAATCCTGATAGAATTACTTGGTCCGCGCAGTGTGAATCGGCCTACCAAGAGTTAAAAGAAAAACTCACAAGCAAGCCTATATTGAAATTGCCCGACTTGAGTCAAGAGTTTGTTGTGAGGACAGACGCGAGTAACGTCGGATTAGGGGCAGCTCTATTACAAAGATCCAATTCACTTGATGGGGAATTAACCCCAGTTGCTTATGCTAGCCGCAAGCTGAACACAGCGGAACAAAAATATTCAACTAGTGAAAAGGAATGTCTGGCTTTGATATGGGCGATAAAAAAGTTCCAAATCTATCTCTATGGTAGATCATTTAGGATTCAAACAGATCATAAACCACTTGTATTTCTGTCGCAAGCAAGACATGAAAATGCTAGATTATTACGTTGGTCTTTGCTCTTACAGCCATACCAATTTATCATAGAATATATCCCCAGGTCGGATAACATAGGTGCAGACTTTTTAAGTAGACACCCATACGACGAAAATCAGAGTAGTCACCAGGCATAATGATTTAAATTTATCTATGTGTATTTCGAATTCTGAACTGACATCATGTAGTCTGTTCTAAAGTGGGGAGATATGTGACGATATTCTCAATACAATAGCTAAATTAGATAATATTGTAGTGCATAAAGTCAAAAATAAGATAGAAAATAAAAATTGAGTCCAGCGGCGTATTCGCCTACGCCCGCCCGCATGTCGATTTGATAAACCTAATAGCCGAATGAAAGATACTGTCTTTTCGAAAAATTCGTTCTTGAAATTAAATGTAACACTTTTGCAAGGTCAAGTCAAATTGCCAAGACGAGAGTGAAAGAATAAAAATATAAAAGAGGGGAGGGATGGAAAGACAGAACCTAGAGAACGCCGTCTCGCGTTGATTTCACAAAAGCCAACTCGAGCAACATAGCCTTGGGCACTTTTCAAATTACGATACAAAACTAAAAAATGTTCGTCAATAGGTCATGTAAACAACCTTAGCTCTTATAAGGAATGACGTAATTCTAACGTACTACGGAAGATTCTCGTATTTAGGTTGAAAATAGTTAGAAAAAGAATGGAACAGGTGGTGGTTTCTAGTTTTGAAGACTAACTGTCGTAGATTTCCGATAGGAGAATTAAGACTAGGTTTGGTCCCTTCTGAATAGGTTTGAATAGGTGATAGACTGTTTGAATAGGTGATAGACTCAGTGAGAGTTAAAAGCGAAAAGAATTCTTCTCTCTTTCACCTATCTTCTACAACAACAAAACACAAGAACTCTAGCCTTAGCAACAAATTATGCAGATTGAAAAAAAAACAAATAGGACAGCAACAGGGTGTCAAAGATATAATAGTGAAAAATATCACTCAAACCAGCGTACACTCATTCATTCCGCCATGGCTTCTCACACTAGTACTCACGACTTTGCTTGCTGCCTCTTGGAACACATTGATTTTAGATTTTCACACAGACTCAAAAAATGCAGTCTACTGCCAAGAAGTCCCCAGTTCCAAAAGACCTGTTTAACTTGGAGTCTCCGGGAACGACTACTTGGGTATGCAAATTTGTTCAAATGTCTGATTAAGTCACCTAACAATTATTCCAGGCGCGGGAGTTAACAGAGCACAGTGTCAATAGCGTAGGTTTCTAAAAAAATGATGAATGTCAGGTCGGTGCCTTCCCTCAGTATAGGATTCACTTTAGTCACACCACAGATTTGTCCACAAGATATAATCTAGTCGGGAAATGATTGTTAATATTCACGCCGCCAGGCAGCAAATTATATAGAGTTTCTAGAAGAAATTAAGTGCTGGCTCCAAGGTCCAGTATTTATCATTACAGTCTTTGAAAACCCGTTATAGGGATATTAGTATTTCTGTCTAACTTGCACCGTCAGATCAGTGTTACTTGAGAAAACCCACGTGGTTCAAAATAAGGACTGTCTATTTCTTCACAAGTATGGAAACTACTACTAGGTGCTGGTAAAGTTAGGGTCACCCCAAAACTTTCACTGTGTGGAGGAAAAATAACACATATAATATAATAAACAGGATCTGTACTGGTTATAACTTTCATTTAAACTTGCAAGCAGAGAGCTTTGCTTATCATTTAAACTTCCCGTGACGTAAGTTATATTTAAAAATCAGCAATCCTCATGAATTTAGGAACACGTGCGTATCCCGTCATCATTCATGAGGCTCGATTCTAGAGTTTATACGTTAGTTTAGAAAAATACACTCGACTGAGTATTAGCAGTTAAATTAAATTCATAAATAGCTACAATTGCCGTTATAAGCTAGAAATTTTAATTAGTCTGCTTTTCCACTGAATGCTTCTCTAGAAAATATAATAGCCTACCACTTTATTTCTCTTCTGCGCTAAAGAAATAGATTTAAATGAATTAAGCGATTTAACACTTTAACACTCACAAAATCTATATATCTATCATATTAATTACCTCAACCACAGAATTACAGGTAGTCGCACAACTTAAGAATAAAAATGCTGAAAATATTTCTGGAAGTCTAGAAGTTCGACAAATTGCCGAAACAAACTGAGATCTTCGCTAACAGCTATTCTGTTTTTCGAGCGACCTATCTACTGTGGAGTCTATGAGCGAGAAAGAAATTAAAGTTTCAAACTTGGCCAATATCTTAAAATCAGACAAAGGGCCCAAACTATTTCGCCACGCGAAATTATCTCCCCTACTCCCAACATTTACGTCCGCTTAACGCGTGTCGTAACTGTCACCTACTGACCACGATGTACGCGTGTCAGTTTCAAATCCCAGACAGCCTGACTCCATTGCCCAAGTGAGCGCCGTGTCAGTTTGGGATTTTCCAGACAGATGTCTGGATACTGACCGGTGCAGATGTAAAGTATCACACCTCACCGGGACTAATGCCGAGAAGAAGCTCGCGCGCTCGGTGAGAATGTAGACGATTTGCTACGTCCTGTGTTCAGCGAACCGACTTATCACGCCTTCTGACGCCCTGCAGCCCTGACATCTACGTAATATCGTCCTAGCGCGATTCTCAGTTTAAGAGAAAGGAAAACAGGTAAAGTTTGCGAATTATATGAGAATAATATTCGCAAAACGAATGGATGAAAAAATACACAGGAAAAAAAAATACAGAGATAATAAAAGAGAGAATTTTATGTGAAAGAATAGGAAGAAGATGTAGGAAATTAAATGAATATAAACCCTACGTGACAGAGCCTCCCCCCTTTAAGATATGGAAGCACTCCATGTCTACGTTATGGAGTTTAATTTCCTATAACCGTAGCTTCGGGGTGTCTGTCTTCTTCCCTCTCCTCTTCCCCCTCCATCTCTGTCCAATTCCTACTCAAGTCCACTCCTCAGAGTTTCCTTCCTATGGAATGTCTCATATGCGCGCTTGAAAGAGCGTCGCCGCTTCTGACATTTTTGAAAGATTTCCTGTGATAGCGGTGGAATATCCCTGCCACTATCATCATCTTCGTCAGTTTTGGCGATCGTCAGGAGATGGTCGGAGGTTGGCACTGGTTTTTCCAAGTATCTCTTTAAGAGATTTAAATGGAAAACCTTCTCCTTTCCTTCAATAGAGATCTGGTAGTTAGCCTTAGAAATCTTTTTCAGGACGGTAAACGGCCCTTGCCATCCGATCTTCAGTTGGTTGTTCTCAGTAGGGAGTAACACCAAAACTGTCTCTCCTGCTTCCAGTTCTCTCTCTTCCGCGACTTTCCTGTATCGGTTAGCGTGCTTTGTGCGAGCTCGCTTAAAGTTAGTCGTTGCTAGGTCCCACCCTAGTTTCAACCGTTCCTTTAAAACCGACACATATTTACTGGCTGAGACAACTGTCTCATCAGCCTTCTCGTCTGTCAGAGACTGAAGTAAGGCTTCAAGCGGGCCCTTAATGGGTCTGCCAAATAAGAGTGTAGCTGGCGGAAATCCTGTGGAAGTATGAGGAGATTCTCTGTAGCCAAATAATGCTGCAGGAATACAGAGATCCCAATCTTCAGGTTTCACTTGTGCCAGCTTACTTAGCATCATGGTGAGGTTTCCATTAGCACGTTCCACGAGCCCATTTCCCGCCGGAGTATATGGCTTAGTGTGGATGTGTTGGGTCCTCAAGATCTTAACGATCTCATCCATCAACAGGTTTCGGTATGGAGATCCATTATCCGTCAACACTTGCTGAGGGAATCCCAACCGAGTGAAAATCTGCACGAGGGCTTCTGCGACATGCTTGGCATCTGCGCATGTTAGCGGGCTAGCTTCTGCCCATAAAGTGCATGTATCGACTAAGGTCAGGATAAACCTGTTCCTTCTTTTAGTCCTTTCGAAAGGCCCTAAAATGTCGATCACAACCCGTTCAAATGGTGTTCCCATTATTGGCATTTCACCCATGTGGACTGGGGGTGTCCGTTGCTTGGGTGGTACCCGTTGGCACTGGGCGCAGGATTTGACATATCTGATAATATCAGTGTTTACTCCTGGCCACCAATAATGAGTGGTTATACGTTGGTTTGTGGCGTTCTGTCCCATATGTCCGCTAAAGGGAAGAGAGTGCCCCATTTCTAGGATTTGGCTTCTGTACTGTTTCGGTACTAGGAGCTGGTTGTAACCTTGGTCAGGCTTGCCCGTTCTCCGATAAAGTACGCCATCCTCAGAAAAAATGTCCCCGTGCTGTTTGGGTTCCTTCGCCATGGGCAGTTTCCTAAAGCAGGGTGCCAAAGTAGGATCCTTTTGTTGCGCTTCTTTAAGTTCCATAGGTAACAAATTAGGCGCAGGCTCCCGTTCCTTCTTGGTTTGCCCTCTTGTAGTTACTGCTGCCACAATCGGCTCTTCCGGTTTCCCAATACACACGTATCTCCCGCCAAGTATGACTGGGTAGATGGGATCATCCATAACAGCCGCTTTGATCACACCTCTGACAAAGTCAGAGTGTATCTCCACCAATGCGATGGGAAGCGCTGTAGGTGCCTCACTCTTACGAACTCCACAAAGTTGGACGGTCTCTGCTGTCTCTTGACCGGGTTTGACCAGGTTCCTGGCAACAATGCAATCATAAGAAAGCCCCGTGTCAAATAAGCAAGAAGTTTGAGAACCGTTCAAAGTAACAGTACCTCGCGTTGAGGGTCTATCCCCAACAGGTTGGGAATCACTGTCAATAATTCCGCCTTGCGAGACTGTCAATAAGCATCCGATGCGTTTCGGCTCGGTGTGCTCGGTCTGATCATATGTCCCGTGCTCAGGGGTTCTCCCTTTGCCACCTTGTCCTTTCTGGCTGCGCTGCCATGTAGGGCGGTCGGGTTGATCAGACTGTTTGGGGTGGTTGGGGTACTTGTTCTTGTAGAACTTGGATTTTTCAGGAGGGGGGTTTTGAGGTCCAGTTTCTCTGTGGTTGTTTTGGTTAGAAGCCTGAGAAGATTGCTCTAGGTTATGTTTTCGAAAATGCTCCTCTGTCGGTTTCCGCTTTGTGGCCGGTAGTTCAGCCAGCGCATTGTGATAACGCTCAGACTTTTCCAAAATGTCTTCAAGTTTTTCTGCCCCCTGCTCAGCGAGAAATCTCCGGGTATCAGCAGACAAAGTGTTCTTTATTTGTTCAGTTAGAACAAGTTCCTCAAGACCTTCATAGGTAGAGGGGAGCTGCGAAAGCTCAAGGCACTTTGTTAGATATCCCTTAAGACGAGATGAGAACTGGTGAAAAGTTTCAGAATTCTCTTTCCGGCTGTTGCGAAACAGTTGCAAAAACTTGCGAGCGTTCATTTCAAAGCGCTCCAGTAACGCTTTCTTCAACACATCGTAGTCGTCTTGTTGGCTACTTTCCAGCTTAGAATAAACATCATAAGCAGAACCTTTTAGGGCCTGGGAAAGTTTCATATTCCAACGCGACCTCTCTAAACCGTACAGAGTTGCAATTTTCTCAAATTTTTCTAACCATGTGTCAATCTTCTCATTTGGACAAGGAAAAGATTCAAGAGTGAAAGACATAGCAGTTAGTTGAAGAGATTGAGTGTTAGCAGGGTCAGTTAAGGAAGAATGAGGAGAAGACTCTCCATTGCTGGAGGTAGAGGCAGCACCACGGCTTTGGAACTCTAGAGTCTTAAGCGCCAGCTCATGCGTTGTCGTCCATTTGCTCATTTTCTCTTTCCTCATGCTGTCTCTCTCCTTCTCCTTCTCTCTTTCCTCATTGCTGCATCCTGCGAATTTCCATTTCCTCGTCCATCTTCTTCTGCTGCAGTGCTTCGGCTGCTTCTTCTTTCCTCCTTAGTTCTTCTTTTTCCTCTTTAGCTTCAGCTGCTTTTCTCTCCGCGTCATATCTCTCAAGTTCGTCTCTGACAAAAGCTTTCGCTTCCTCTCCTTCCAGTCCCTCCTCTCTCGCTTCGTCCCTGAGAAGTTGTCTAAGCTTTGCCCTCTCGGCCATATTATGTCAGTGACTGAGACACGTGGAGATAGAAAATAGGAAAAAGAATAACCTGGTTCCTACCACTTACGAGAAAAAAAAATTACCAAAAATCAAAAGATGATATCCTTAACCCTGGGATACCTCCTCCAAAATAAAATCTAACTATCGCTGCTATTATCGGCAATAAAGCACTCAATGCAAAACACGACTACGCCAAATAAATGGTAGTTAAGATTACAACTGAAAAATAAGTTGCTACAGTGGAAAAGCAAAAGAATATTGCAAAATTAAAGAGAAAAATAATCCCTTAATTTTTAAAAATCCACTATAAGTTCGCCCCTGAAGTCAGATCGGGTAAGGGAGGGAATTAATTGGACAAAAAGTCGAAAACAAAACCA